>CM041786.1:36032361-36158858 GCA_023375725.1 Nephotettix cincticeps
TTTGCTTAGGTCAAGGAAGAAGCTTGTTGTAAGTTTTCCCTCCTCGAGACTTTCAATTATGTAGTCTGCCAAGGCGATCAGAGCTGTCGTGGTTGATTTCCCCTTTATAAAGCCATGTTGTCTGTCAGTTAGCAGATTGAAATTTTCACAATGGTCCACAATCCTTCTCAAAACAACTTTTTCCAGGATTTTTGAAAAAGTTGGCAGTATTGATATTGGTCTGTAGTTACTGGTACTGACTATTATGAAAAGATAGTTTTACTTTCTTTTTTGTGTTTTGGGTACACTTTTCCAAGTTTTTTTAAGGCTGAGGGAAAATTATCTTGACTCAAATGACTTATTTATGATGATTGTAAGAGGCATTGTTAGTGTTTCTTTACAATGCTTAAGTATTTTTAGCGAATTTCCCATAGGGAAGAAGCTATTACCGTAGGTCTCATGGCGAGACTTAAGCCCGGGACCATGTTATTTTTTCTTCTTTAGGTGCCCAGAGTCCAAAAACAATAGTCATTAAAATTTATATATATATATGTGTGTGTATATATATATATGTGTATATATATATATATATATGTGTGTGTGTGTATATATATATATATATATATATTTGTCTGTGAACACGATAACTCTCGTAAAAATGGTCCGATCGAGACCAAATTTGGTAGAGACGTGTATTCCTACAAATGCTCGGACGAGTTCGTAAACCAGACATATCGGTCAATGGGAACGGGTAGTTTGGGGGGGTTTTGTACCCCAAAATGGGTTTTTTTGCGTTTTTCACATGTAATTTTTAAAAATTTATAATTTTACCATTGGAATCAGCTTAAAAAACTACACAATTAAGGTCCTTAAAGGTTTTCTCTATCTCCAACGGTTACCGAGATATTAAAAAATCTAAACACAGTATGTTGTATTGTGGGGCTCCAATGTTAATCTTATGGAGGATAGGGAAAAATTAATATTTCCCATATTAATCAATATTTTTGGATAAAACTTGATATTTAGCTTCATGTGGTTGAGGTCTATCCATTTATGCTTAAAAATCATAGTTTATGTGTTTATCATGGCAGCAAACCTGCATACTCTTTTCCCATATTAATCATATAGTGATTAGGCAAACTCCTTTATTTATGGACAGATGTTGATGAAAGTTGATATAAATGCTAAAAAAATTAATTGTTTACGCTAGAAACACCTACTTTCAGCGTTCCTCACAGCAGCAAACCTGCATACTCTTTCCCATGTTATCTATGGAGAGTAGGCAAATAATACTCATATTTATTGACAGGTAATGATCAAACTAGTCATATATTATTATTATTATGTTATTGATTTGGAAATTCCTGAGTACCCAGGTCTGCTGCAACGGGGGTATTGTAGAGATGTTGTCTGTGGCTGCAGGGGTTTTTTGTTTGAGGTTTTTGATAATATTGAGTATCTCCATTTGGGCTGTCTGTTTAAAATGGTTTATATAAGGACTTGTGACTGGTGTTGGCTGTAGATTTGTGGGGTGTAGGATTTTTTCTTAGTGTTTTTTCGGCTACACTGGTGAAAAAATTATTTAAATTACAATTTTAAACAAACCACTTAAAATTGCAAACCATTTTACATTTTACCATTTTTAATCATTAATTTTTTTTGACGAGTACGAGTACAAGAGTGTACTCGAGTACAGCATGGCGTCAGGTGCGAGGGAGAGTCAGCTGTCTGACCCCTGCCCCCACCCCTTCCTGATATAAAAAAAATAACCTGATATTCATGTTTAGCTTAATACTATTATTGTCCTTGTTTAACAACTTTTGTTTGATCGCACTTATTTTAACAACTTTCTGCTAAAATTTTGTAAAACGTACGAGTACACCTGAGCAAGGTGTACTCACATTACCACTCTATTCGTTATAAAATAACAAATGAGGCAACGATTACAGAAAAGAGAAACAAATCAGATAACACCAAGCGAGTACGAATTTAACAAACGAGTACACGTGTAGTTGAGTACAATAGGAAAATGTAACGAGTACACGTGTACTAGAGTACAATAGGAAATACCCCCGTCGCAGCAGACCTGCGTAATCAGCGAATTTCCAAATCAATAATATAATAATAATAATATATGGCAAGTTTTATAAACATCTGTCCATAAACATGGGAATTATTTGCTTATTCTCCATAAGATTAATATGGCAAAGAGTGTGCAGGTTTGCTGCTATGAGGAACACTAAAATTAGGCATTTCTACCATAAATAATTTTTATCTTAACATTTATACCAACTTTCATCAACATCTGTCCATAAATAAAGGAGTTTGCCTATTCCCTTTATGATTATTATGGGAAAAGAGTATGCAGGTTTGCTGCCATGATAAACACATAAACTATGATTTTTGAGCATAAATGGATAGATCTCAACCACATGAAGCAAAATATCAAGTTTTATCCAAAAATATTCATTAATATGGGAAATATTAATTTTTCCCTATCCTCCATAAGATTAACATTGGAGCCCCACAATACAACGTACTGTGTTTAGATTTTTTAATATCTCGGTAACCGTTGGAGATAGAGAAAAACTTTAAGGAACTTAATTGTGTAGTTTTTTAAGCTGATTCTAATGGTGAAATATAAAATTAGAAATTTTCAAAAACTACATGTGAAAAACACAAAAAACCCATTTTGGGGTACAAAAACCCCCCAAACTACCCGTTCCCATTGACCGATATGTCTGGTTAACGAACTCATCCGAGCATGTGTAGGAATACACGTCTCTACCAAATTTTGTCTCGATCGGACCATTTTTACGAGAGTTATCGTGTTAACAGACACATACATATATATATACATATATATACATACATATATATATATACATATATATATATAAATTTTAACGACTATTGTTTTTGGACTCTGGGCACCTAAAGAAGAAAAAATAACATGGTCCCGGGCTTAAGTCTCACCATGAGACCTACGGTAGTAGCTTCTTCCCTATGGGAAATTCGCTAAAAGTAGCGAGTACAGGGAATGTACTCTATTATTACAGTTTATACTGTACAATACATTTCATACAATTCATTAAATATATTTCAGGTAGTGAATGTACTGAGGATGAACCTTGCGATGCAGAAGGTGATTATGAGATATCGCTAGATAATGGGAAATACAAAACATCTTTCCATGTAGCTAGGTATGTACATAACACAGCTGTTCTGCATTTAACCCTTAGCTACTATGAATAATTTTTCTCCTATAGAATACTAGTACCTGAAGACCAAGCTTTGCTCGGACAGAATAAGACATGTTTTATAATATTATAGATTAATTATAATTAGTTAAATTAAAACACATTTATTATGTACTCAATTCTTATTCAACAATGAATTTTATCAGTTGCTCACAAACACCACATGTTATTTGTGTACCGTTGTAGGGAGAGGCAGACATAAATGGATTTATGAAATATATATTATAGTTACTATATAACAAAATTACAGTACATGTTTTCAATCTTGCGGAACCTTGTGTAAAAAATACAGTTTTAAGTCAATAAATATAATACTAATCCAAATACTTTAATTATTGTTTTAATTATGTCGGCAAAAGAATATGATGTTGTTAGTTGATTTCTTGAATTCTTGACACAAACATTTTTTTACTAACTGCATAAACTGTAAACAAAAAAAAATAATCGCCTCAGTCGGGGATCGATCTCATAATCTGTATGCTTGAATACGCTGCGATGGCAGTGAGCCTTGGTGCAGTCATACTGGGATGTGGTTTAGAGTGTTTTAGCCAGTCTCAAATGTTGGAAGCTATCATAATTATTCGTATGACTATTATTATTAGCCTGTGGTCAGCTGATTGTGTTAGATATGGAATGAGGATTGAAAAGTAAAAGGGAAATTTAATTTACACCGATTGGTTTCTTATGGTGGCTTCAAGCATTATAATGAATAAGTTTTCTATCAAAACACGAAAGATTTACATAAAACTGGAATTTACTTACTGAAAATACTTTTCTCTGAGTTTATTTCGCACAGTTAGTTTACCCTATAGTTTTTAAAAATTGTTTACTAATTAGATCATTTTTCATTTATTATTTAGGTAAAATAAATATTCATGCAAAACCTCTATTCATATCCTGCATTAAACAAACATATTGTTCACCACCATCTTCAGTCAACAGTGGGTTAGTGTTCTCTTGTGTGGATTAACGTCCGCACTATTGAAAGCTACGTTAATCTGCAAAGAACATCCTCATAATTAGACCAATTCGTAATTCAGAGGTCGTGGTTCGGATTCCACGTTAAACTGTAGGTCCCTTAGTTGTCATCGGCTTTTGGGCTATTAATTAACAGTCCTGTCTAAGGAACATGTCAGCCTTAGTCAGTAACAAGACTGCAAGATCGCGTCACAATCATCTTACAATCAACTCTCATTCATACTTGGCTTAAAATACCTACCTTGTGGTATGGTCGCCATTTCAATAATCTAATCTAATAATAACAACTGTCTAACAGTTATAAACAGATGTTTTGATTTGTATTGTTTACATTTGATTCTCCATAAGCTTAATGTTAATTTAAAACTTAATAGTTCAAGAAAACCGGGATTTTGCTAGACATTAGACCTATCTTGAACCTATTTTCTACTCGGACATTAGTTATTTCCAAAATTTAAAGAAATTTACCATTACCAAATCCTTAATCGTGGCCCAGTTGACTGGTTGATCATGTCAAAATACATAAGAATGAAAACTAACACATACACATTATAACATATACATTGGCAACTAAATCTTTTGGTCACAAGGAGCTCACAAATATTTACAGATATCTTGGCAAAGTACTCCACAATTGAGTACAGATTATTTTGTTTAAGCCAAGTCCCCACATGTAACTTAAAAAAGCTGACCAGGAGGCATTTAACCGCTGGAGGCAACTGGCTGTACATTTTGAGAGCAAAAACCGGATTGCTGTTCGTTGTCAAGCTCAGGTGACAACGAGGTATATGGATGTCTGCACTGCGTCTAATATTGTGATGGTGAAGCTGGTCACCTTATGTGTGTGCGTCAATATCCTTCCTGACAAGCAGGAGAGAGTCGAGTACAAACTGTCCATACACAGTCAGCACACCAAACTGAGCAAATAAGGACCCATAGTGATCCCTAAAACCACTGGAGGTCAGAATCCTCATTGCTGCCTTCTGATGTAGGAGAACTCTCTGAGTGTTAGTGAGTGACCCCATAAAATGAGGCCATATAAAAGGTGACTATGGAATAGAGCATAATATGCAGGCCGCAGGTAAGTTGACGTCACCAGATTCTTTAGTTTCCTCAAGAGGAAATTGACTCTCGCCAACTTTTCACACACACCATCGACCAAGACAGCCTATAGTCTATATTTAGGCCTAAAAGCTTTACAGGGAGCTGGTTATCTCTGCATATTTCTTTTTTCAAACTGCAGATCAGTGTTTGAGTTTTGTCAGCATTAAGTTGGAGCTTATTACATTGGAACCAGCTCATGGTCTCTTCCAGGTCTTCTGCCGCCCTCATCATCAGGTCCTCAATATTACTGCACCTGGTGATTATTGTAGTGTCATCGGCATAAAGAAGGCAAGATGAGTCTGCTGACTAAAAAAAGTAAAGGCCCAAGAGATGAGATGACAATGTATCCTGGTCAGAAAAACAAGCAAAATATGAAGTAACATTCTTTGGGACATAGGAAACATCTATTTATGCAATAAAGATGTCTGTCTTTATTCAGAATACAAACACATACATGGAAGGCAAAAGACTGACAACTTCAAAAATAAAAAAATCAATCAAGCCTTGATGGAAGCTTTCTTATGTTAATCTTATGGTGGATAGTCAAACTCCTTTATTTATGTCCAGACAATGATAAAACTTGGTGTCTAGTCGAAATAAAAATATTTTATGCTAAAAATGCCTACTTTCAGTATTCCTCAAAGCAGCAAACCTACAAACTCTTTCCCATGTTATTGTTACGGAGAATAGGCAAATACTCTAATTTATCAACAGGTATTGATTGATCAATCTTGTCACATATTTGTACTATTATTGTCATATTATTGATTTGGAAATTCTCTTAGTACGCAGGTCTGCTGTGATATGGGTATTTACCAATATTTTTCTTCAGATTTTTTTACATTCAAAATAGATTTTCTCAGCAACTAATATTTTTAAAGCAATAATTCTAGTGCTGTAGCTTGGTATTACCAAAGACAATCATATTCTAATACAGACTCGCAGCGATGGTTGCACTTTTTTTAGTTACTAGCCTGAACACCAGGCTGCACTGCTGTTGAACTTGCAGACGACGGACGATGGCGCAGACGTCAGTGAGTCTCACTCAAACCTTGCTACCTTTAGTATTTACTCATTTTAATTAACTGGGGTATCAGTGTTGTGCATTTCACAGATTTGTTTCTCTTTCGTTTAACAAAGTCACTACGAATATATACAACAGATTAATTTTGTAATTAAATTTGATTAATTGATTCTAGGCCTAATTGGTCGACCACAATGCATCTCAGTGAATTTCTTTGTTAGCGGTAATTATTTGTAATATACACAACTAACCTCATAATATTTAATGGACCTCATTTTATTAAGAATAATAATTAAAATGTTTTGCTTTTAAATCTTCAGTTTTAGTACTCAGGAATAAAAATTTCTTCCTCAGGTATCATTGTATTCATTTTTGTAAATTATGTACAAAACTTTTGTGCTCATATTTATTTACAATACAACACTTACAATCTTGTATAAATATACTAGCGGGTATACATCCAGCCTATTCGAATTGGCCACCTTGCGGGCCGTCTTACCCAGGCTGAAACCGATTAGAGCGCTTTTAGTACTACTGGCGCAGCCCGTCGCGAGTACTGAAACTACACGCTGCGAGTCTGTATTCAAATATAAATTGTCTTTGGTATTACATAGTTGCACATGCATAGAAAATTTCAATTCCCTATTACTTATAGTTCCTGAGAAAAGTGTACCTCTGTATAAAAAAATCAACTATCAGTAAATAAGCCATAAAGAAAACCATCGAACACATAAAATGTAAAAAAATTGTTTACCATCCCCAATTCCGTTATTAGAACTCAGATTCAGATCAGATTCAAAAATATTTTATTTCATAATTTCATACATTATCTACAAAGTTATTTATAAATAAAGCATAAAAATACAATTTAAAACTTATTTTACCCTTGTAGAAATACAAACTCTGTATACTTATACCGTATGAAATAAATTAGACCCTAGGCTTGCCTGTATGTGGTAGCCAGCCCTTTATTACACTCTATTTATTCAAAAGACTTGGAGAGTGGCTATGCCGTGTGACCATAACATATAGTATAAAACATAAGTTACTTTGTGTATTAAATATTAAGATGTCTAAGATAGTGTATAACTTCGCAAAATAGAACTATTTGAAAAATAAATTACATTTTTAGAGAGTAAATGAAAAAGAAAGAGAAAAATCCTCAGAAGCTATATATAAGAGCCTTAACGAATACATTAATATGCCATTATAAATAAAATAGGAAATTATATTGTACATGAAAAATAAATTCTGAATAAATTACCTTTCATGATACTATTTTAATAAAATGTTCACTGTATGATATCTTCTCCAGAAGCTTAGAAAAAGTTGATAATAGCGAAATAGGTCTATAGAAGTTGGTTTGCATTTTATCACCATTTTTACTTTCTCCCCTTATACATAGTATATGGAGAAAGTATTGTTTTCGTCAAAATTTTCGAATTTGAGTTGAGGGTGGATATATCCGTTTTGGGGTCCCCTGAATCCAAAAAAGTGGGTTTTGACGTGATGTCTGTCCGTCCGTGTGTGTGTGTGTGTGTGTCTGGATGTGTACAGTGCCACAGCCTACCCCGTTGGTCCGATTTAGATGAAATTTGGCATGTATATATAGTCACCTTATCTCCAGGCGTTTTTTTCATATTTTTGATTTTTAGGGGTAGTTCACCCCTAAAAACCCTTAAAAAACGTGAAAAATCCAATTTTCTCAAAAACGGCTCTAACGATTTTGATTAAAATTTGATAGTTTATAGCGCACAGAGTAATAAATAATTTGACACCACCCGCATGTCTGTAAAAATGACGGTTCAAAAGTTATGGGCTTTTAAATGTCAAAAAAATCAAATTTTTAAATTTTCAGCGAAAACAATAAAAGTAAAGTATAACCTGACTGGTACCATTGAAACCAGCTCAAAAAACTAAACAAATTAGTATTTTGAATTATTTGTCTACGACTAACGGTTCCAGAGAAAAGTTAAATTTACTGTCCAAGATAAACGCAGTACGTTGTCTGAAAGCGTCCAATGTTATTCTTATGGAGAATATTAAAATATCAATTTCTTCCTTATTTTTTTACCGTTTTCCATGAAACTTGGTATGAAGCGTAGGGTCAAATCACCCAACAGAACCAACTCAAATAAGCTTGGTATTACTGGGGGGGGGAGGGGGTGTTCCCCACCACACAGTTCGAACAATTAATTTAACTTTGTCTCTCTTGTTTTTATTTTCAGAAATTGAATGGTTATTTTTGAAACAATAAATTATTAAATGGTATTTATTTAGATCAACTTTGAAGAACATGATAGTTTCATTACAGATTGTCTTTCTTGAACTTACTTAAGGGAGAAAGTATGTGTCAGTTCACTGGTACCGTTTATTAAAAATAGGAATAACTTTTGCTACCTTTAGATCCTGCGGAAATATTCCTTCCTTGAATGCTTCTATTGTAAATATAAGTTAGGGTGGAAGCTATGTAAATATAAACCCTTTTTAGTATCCACTGATATTATCTGTGCCAGGAGACTTGTTACTTTTAAGCCCTTTGATGAGTTTTACTACTTCATCCCTGTCTGTTGGTTGCAGAAATATTGATCTTTGTGAACTTTGTATAGGAAAAAAGAATCGTAATTAGCATTTTCGTTTACTACATTGCAGTTAATAGTGCTTCTTAGGACCTTAGGTATACTTATATAAAACCTGTTAAATTCCGAGGCAACATTTTGTTTGTCAGTTATTTTTTTATTGTCTACCACCAACTCACTCACAAGGGACAAGATCTCCCTTTTTCCCTCTTGGAGTAGAGCTGGAAGAATTTTGTCTATTCCAGGCGACTTGAAGGGCTCAAAAGAGTTGATGGCCCATTCTAAATTTCCTGGTGAAATGACTGATTTAGCCACTTCCCAGTCATCTTTCTGAGATCTAACTACTCTTGATTCTAATGTCACATCCCCCAACAGTCGGCACCCTGGGAAATGTGTCTCCAGGAGAAGGAGAGTGTGTTGTTCCTCATCCTCTGTGTAGCCACACGCCGGGGTTTGTAGTGTCACTGTCCAATGAGTGCAGCCCCTAGCCAAGGCCTTGTGAAGTCTAGCCCCTCTGGAATGGAGGTTATTTCTCCACAAAACTTCCTGAAGCTGTCCCTTTTCGCATGCCTTATCTCTTTATTGTACACAGTGAGAGCCTTGGAGTACCTTTGCCATCCTCTATCTGTTTATGCTTTTTTAAAAAGCCTCAAAGCTTCCGCCCTTAGTCCTGATTAGTCAGTTATTCCACCAGGGGACATCCCGACTGGCTGGTTTCTTTTTGACCCGACAACTAGATTCTTTGGTCCATAATGGCTGTGTTCAAATTCTCCACAGCCTCCTCCATCTTTATGTTACTAAATGCCTTAGAGCTCAATTGGGCCATATTGCAACTTAACAAAGTCCAAGCAAAGTTTGCTTCTTCAAGTCCGTATCTCTGAGATTTCTACCATGGGTAGTACAGGTGATCGTCCCCTCCAGACTGAATTCTATGATCCGAAAGAGAAGGCTTATTAGACACCCTCCACTTTTTATGTTACTGTTACTTGCCAGTGTCAGGTCTAGCACGTCCCTTCTGGTCTTCATTACAAAGATAGGTTTACTCCCCCTACATTCATAATCTCTAGACCTTTCAATAAATTCTAACAGATTCTCAATATTGATGCATTGATGTTGGTGCTGGCCCACAAAGTGTGATGTGCCTTAGCATCACATCCCAAAATCAGTGGCAGTCCCATCCTGTCACAGTACTCCACCAGCCCTTGGACTTCTGGAGGAGGGCATTCCCTCTCGCCATTAAAATATCCAGAAGCCAGAACCAAGAATCAAGAGTTTTATTGTCATTGACCTTCTTCTTGTCACGTTTGGTGTACGTTGGTGTACTGGTGTAATGGTGTGAAGTCAAAGTTGGCTCTAGCTGCATGTGCTGCTGGCCAGCTGGAGTGTATTGTTCCAGATCTGTGAGGGAGGGTAGTTCTTCTGATTCAGTTCCACTTGATTTTCGGCTTTCAGCATTCAATTCTGCTGATGTATCAATATTACCTTCTTTGGTCTGCCTTACCGCCTGGTTCAGCAACTGTGCTAAGTGGCTCTTACCTCTTTTGTTCAGGTGTAGACCATGATTGGTGTACGTGTGTCGGGGAAGAAGGTGGATAGGTACAAGTTGTATTTCATTGTAGCGTACTTTGGCTATGTTTTCTAATTCTGCATTAATTCTGGTAATTTTTAAGTCTAATTGGGGTTCATCATGTCTCATAGGCAGTGTTGCCAGTAGCAGGATTGTGTGTTTAACGCTACTAACCAACCTACTTACATCACCAACGACCCTTTCTACCCCAGTTGTTTCCACATTATTTGTGCCTGCTATCACAAGCAGATGGTCTTTGTTAGTCAGATCTTTTGCGATGACCTTCGCCTCTTCGACCACCTGATGAAATTTAGCTCCTGGACGGACAAACGCAGATACATTTTGTGATGTTTTTACATTCAATTAAGTTGCTAAGGTCTTTTACCATGGCTATCAGCAAAGATAGTCAGTTTTGGTTTGCTGTTTTCTGTTAGTGGATGATTATTTTTAAAATGATTCCTCTGGTTTTTTTGGTTGTTTGACTTCACATTCAGATTTTGTGTTAGCTTAGTTGTGATTGAGCAAGCAATATCCTCAGCATCAGCATCAACTGTTTCTTGTAAGATACTATAGCGGTTTTTACAAGTGATGCCAGGGTCTTTATGGGGAGCAGATACTCGGTTATTGACAGATTTATATTTTGTATCCACTGTTTTAAAAGGTGGAAAGCAATGGATGCATGTTTCTTTAGGAGTTAGCTTGTTTAATTTTTTAGTCAGTTCTTGATTTTCAGATTGCAACATATTAATTATAGTTTTCTGGTTAAGGCATTCTAATTTGTATTTATTAAGCTCTTGTAATATTATTTGGGTGTGAAAATCTCTAGTCATTGAGATATTAGTGCATTTTACTTTCAGCTGTGCTGACTTTTTTTGTCTTACCTCAAGTAGCAGTGAGTCAATACACTCACTATTATTTGCACTAGGTTGCAAGCTTAGATCTACCTTAGAGGAGTTTGAGATATTAACATCTTGAGTTTGAAAGCAGGGGGTTTGCAGTGGTTTGTCAAATGGAGAGACAGAATTAACATTAATTACTGGGCTACTACACAGGCCAGGAGTGTTAGGTGGAGAGTTATCAATTTTATTACCAACTCCACTACTATTAAGACTTCCCTCAATCTCTTTCATTGCTGTTGAGAAATTTTTATTTTTTGAATCAGTTTTGCCATATTTTTTTTGTTTTCCAGGTAAGAACAAACATCCACTTGCTCCAAAAACAATCCACAACATCCACTGTAGCTGTCTCTAGCGTTCCAAAAAGTTTTACTTTGTATTTTATAATTTTATTTGTAGTGTCAACTAATTCCCCAATAGCAGGCCAATTTGGATGACCTCTAACTTTAGCAAAAACATGCTCACTCACTTTATTTGTGTACTCCAAAAACCATATCACGGTAGGTGCCCTCTATACTTACACAGGTTCTAATTGGCACTAAGTCCCGTGATAGGTACTCTGCAACACACATACACATCGTGTATTTCCTTATCAGAATGCAATTCCCAGGTTTACCCTCCCTAGTGTCCCAGATTACCTTTGCATCCTTGCTCTGGAGGCCCATGATCTTCCTTCTGAGAACCCAGGGTTCCTGGATCAGCACTGCCATCTGTCCCTCCCGGGAAAATCTAGAAGGCCAGGGCCGAGGCTTCTTTGGCATGGTGAAGTGAAGATTCACAAGGGCTGCCCTAGAGCTGAGGAGATCCCTGCTCAACTTTCTTAGAGGAACCAGAGGACATTGGAACCAGCTCATGGTCTCTTCCAGGTCTTCTGCTGTCCTCATCATCAGGTCCTCAATGTTACTGCACCTCGTTATTTTTGTAGTGACATCGGCATAAAGAAGGCAAGAAGTCTGCTCTATTAACATTAAAGTTGTTCATTAAGACTAAAAAAAGTAAAAGCCCAAGAGATGATCCTTGAGGCACACCGTGCTGAGTTTGGGCCATGATGCACCAACCTGCTCCATGCACCGACACCAGACAGATTTGCCTTCCAGACAGATAGGAACTAAGCATCCTCAACGCCACACCACACAGCCCATGTGACGCCTTCTTTAAGAGTATACCATGTAACACATAGTCGAATGCTTTACTCAAATCACTCAAGGTCAACTGTGCAGAGTCTTTGGCTTCAAATGTTTCATTTAAAGTACTAACCAGCGATTCGGCGTCACGGTAGTTCTATTTTTCCTAAAACCAAGTAGCATGCTGCTAAAGAGGTTATTAGGCTCAAAGTCCCTGTACAATTAATTGTTGATAATAGACTCTAGTATTTTGGCTAGCACAGGTATAATTGCTATAGGTCTGTAGCTACTAGCGATGCTTGGGTCTTTTTTTTTAAATAGTAAAGTTATCGACAAGTTTAATTTCTTAGGTAATACACCACTAAGCAAATAGGCATTTAGGACATAGACCAGTGGGTAGGAGATGGACTCAATAACACTCTTAAGAAACCTGACTGACATTCCATACACATCTGTGCTGGGTAGAGTCTTTAAATTTTATGACCAGGCTTACTATATCTGCTGGAGTTACTGATCTCCCCATTCATTGAGGCGACAATTTACTACCTCAACCATGTCAGCAGGGTTGGCAGGGCATCTGGGGATTTCAGAAACAATTCTATTTACTACTCCTATAAAATAATCATTAATTTCATCAGGGCTAGATTTACAGTTAACGACAGAAGCCGTCTTTCTACTATTATTGATATTCCTTGCTACTTCATGGATCTTTTGTTTGAATTAAATTTTCAATGGACATTTTCTTCTAAATATTATAGAGGTAATCACTTTTTCTTAAAATATACTTTTTACCTTTGTAATAATTAAAGGGGTGAAAAGTGCAAGTCACGCAGATATATACTCACCTTTTGAAAGATTTTAGGTCATCATTAAACCATTCATTGGACATCTTTTGTTTGAATTTATTATTACCCTTACAAGCTTCATTATTCTTCAGAGAATTTACTCTAAAGAGAAAATATGTATCAAAACTTCCATCAGTATGTTGAAAAACCTATTAAAAGCCGCTTCTTCAGCATGTATCAAGCTCTAATTTGTTTCACTTAATTCTAGACTAACACATTTCAAAGAGCTTAAGGAAAGCATCAAAGCTTCCTTTGTCAGAGTGATATATAGAAAGGACAGCATCACCAAAGTCTGGAAGCTTAACTCACCTGTTACCTCAAAGTCAACTTAACTACAGAATATAGAAAGGTCAATTTTTTCAGTTTTAGGAATTTCTTAGAGTATATGGCAACACCACTATTTTTATGAACACTTCTCCATCCACCATGAGTTAGTAATAGTTCACCTAATGCAGGGGTGCCCACCCCCCCAAGCTTCATGAAGCACCCCCCCCAAACTTAGAACCAGCCTCCCCCTATGTAAGTTGGCATCCCATACCAAATTCAATTTGAGTTCATTCATTCTTGAATTCAGAATTGAACTTGAATTGAATTGAATTGAACTCGTAAGCACCCCTTAATTTATCTAAAACTAAAAGAAGATTTATTAAGGTATTAAAAACCCAGTCGGTAATAGACAAAACGTGTATATTTCTTGAGATTCATAGTTAACATCGTATTCTCAATGGTAACATTCAAAGAGGTAAAAAAAACAAATATTAATATTAATTATTATTAATATTAATATTATTAAGTTAGTTAGGCACCTTCATTGCTTGTTAAATATATCTCTTTAAACCCTACATAGCAGTTTTTGTCTTTGGGGTGAGGAAACAGAAAATCTTTCGATTATTTCTTCATTAGAAATAGACTCAAGTACATCCTTTTCTGCAGCTAGAACCATTAGATTGGACAACCATGAGTCTCCCATAGCTGATCTCAGTCTGTTTTTGATAATTTTAACACAACTCATTGCTCTTTCCGCTGAACAACTTGTAATTGCTAAGGAGAGTAAAGTTGTGTAAACCACTTTCAGAGCATAAAAGCTAGAAAAATTGATCAAATATCTGTAAGGTTTCAAAAATCCTTTAGTGATCCATAAACTTTTTATTTTTTCTGGGAAATCTTCGCTTTCACTTTCACTCTCAGACTTTACATCAAAGTTCCTTTCTTCTGGATTGTGTTTGCTTTTGCCTGAGTTTGTGGCAGTTGTTTTTGGAGGAATCAGGTCATCAACTGGAACACTAGGGTGAGCAACAGAATACAAATTACCAAAAGAGTTGAGCTCTTCACTGACTACGCTGCTATCCCAGCTGTAGAACTCACACAAAGTTTTTATATTTTCTGGTAAAATACTGCTTTTTGACGCTTCAACTAAACCAGCATGAGTGAAGCAAGTCATTTCACTTACCATAGCAAGGGAGTGGTCTGAAAATCGGTCTTCAAGTTGAAAATGTAATGAATCTAGTAGCTTGAAATAGAGCTCAACTTTTAGCTTTTTTTGAACATCAACAATAGGTTCGTCTAACCCTAGTTCATCAACAAAGCGTTTCCTTTTTCTGGGTCTCTTTTGCACTGCTTCAGGAACATCATATTTCTTTGAAAATTCATTAGATTTTTTCACAATTTTATTTCATTCTTCATCTTTTCTCAAATCAGCGATCCTAGTTTTGACACTTTTAATCATGGCTTGAACACCTCCAAAGTCCACAACAATACCTTGCAGACTAATGGTAACAGGATGCATCACGTTGAATGCAGCTTGAGAAACATGGAGAGAAATCACTGTTTCACTGTTGTTAAGCTTAGAGAAAAGGCCCTTCGAAAGTGTAATAGTCTCAGAGTCAAATATTTCGGAATTTTGTAACTCAAGCAGAGACGATTTTACTTCCTCATAACATGCCAAAACAACTTTGATAGCTTCTGCCTTGTTCTGCCATCTAGTTGTTTGGACTCTCCTCAGTCTCATTTTCTTTTCTGAACTTTTCTCTCTTTTGGACATATTATTCACTAGAACATCATGTCTTTTGTGTCCTGAAGCAAACAGTCGGTACAGTTCTTCAAGAATTGAAAACAATTCTTTTATTTGAGGGCAGATGCTAATGGATTGCTCAATGACTAAAGCAAACCTATGTGACGTGCACCACACGTAAAACGCTGTGTTTGTTTCTTGTTGAATAAGAGTTTTCAACCCAACAACAGAACCTCTCATGTTTGCAGCTCCATCCATGCTTTGCCCAACGATATGCTTCGGGTTCAGACCAAGTTCCTTTAATGTTTCTATTAAGACCGTTTTCAGGTTGATCCCACTAGTGTCTGCCACTGTGAATACTTTGACCAACCTCTGAACAGGCCTTGTCAATTCAGCATTGTGTTCTGCATACCTAATTATTAACGTGGTGACCTCACGTTTGCTCACATCCTGTGTGGAGTCCATTATAACAGAAAACTTATTACTGTCAAAGACCTTATAAATTATTTTCTCAACAACAAGGTTTTTCATGACCTTGACCAAATCAAAAATGTTTCTGTAGCTCAAAAAATTTGAACTAAGTTTTTTCTTATTCTGCCTAGCTTTCTCAATTTTTTCATAATATATTCTAGCATCAGGACTATGTTTGGCCAGTAGTTTAAAAAGATTCAAAAGTTTTCCGTCTATCACATTGTTTTTCCTGAAAGCTATCATTTCTGACACTAAATACCTACAACAGTCAATAACAACTGACAGTACATCTCTTTGGTGCTGAACATTTTCGTTGTGGTTTTTACATGCTGCATTGCCTACATGCTTTCCATAAATCCAATGTAGTCTCGCTGCCTGGCACCCTAAATGAACGTCTGTTTTTTCATGGTTCTCAATGTCACGTACTGCATTACCTGAACACCAACCTCGATAACCAGCTCCAGATGACCAAACTGAGTGTTGGTTTGGTAGGGCAAAAAGAATACAATGTAAGCAGTACGCAGAGTCATTTAACTTACTATATACAAGCCATTCTCATTCCCTTTTTACCCCACCAGGAAGTTCATAGTAACGCCAATTCGGTGAAAACTTCCTGTTATTTTGGCTGGGAAATTTGAAAGTTGGCTCAATTTTTTGTTTTTCTATTTTGAAAGCCTGCTCAATGTCTTCAGGTAAAATTTTTTTGTTACCATAAAAAGAAGGGTCCTTATAATCTTCTGGAAATGTCAACGTTTCATCATGCCAATGAGCATCTTCGACTTTTCCTCGTACACATATACCTTTATGTATCCCTAATGGTTGTGGAATAGATTTATAGTCGTCATAATAAAAGTTTAATTGAATCTCATCCTTTTTGCTCGTTAATACCGAGTTGTCCTCACTGATAGCTCCAATCTGTTGGCATGGAAGATCATGTTGAGGTCCATCCGCTTCTTGAGCAGCAGCTGTTGCAGACCCAGCACAGGACGCCGAATATTCAAAAAATCCACTGTTTGAAGTCGATGGTAGAATGGCCGATGAATCTGAAGACACTTCTTTCGAAGAAGGGTCAGTTTTTCTAAAACAAAAATCGAGCAAATATAAATAAGAATAAGTATTAGTAATTCTTTAATTTAAATTAACAAAAAAATGGTACTTTGGTATTATATGGACGCCACCCTTATACAGCGTGCTGCGGAAGTTATGTTAGGTTGGTTTATTATAAATATGTTCCTAGGACTTTTCTTAGGTACTGAAGTACGTTGTTCATTTATGATAAACCAACATAACATAACCGCCACAGCGCGCTGTATAAGGGTGGCGTCCACATAGACCTGATACCAAAGTAAATAAATAGGCTATGTAATTTTGATCATACGTACATCTTATGTTATTTTCAACAGCTTATTTATCTATACATTGAAGGCAGTAAGAAACAGGTAGCAACAAATCATCAGCGAATTAATTGATATTGCAGAATGCAGATGTGATTATTGACTTTAAATAATGAAATCTTGCTATTAATTTTTTATTTTTCTAAACGGATTACAGTTTTAAGACACAACCATAACTAGTTATGTCTTTATGTTTAATTAAAGCTACTAATTGCACTAATGATTAAATACACGAAAGTGACTTTAGAAAGCCAATCGCCAATAAACATTGTATTTGGTATGCCTACCTAGGAAACAAAAATAACTCACTTTTGATTCTCAACAATAGGGTTCCATCTTGCTTTGTCGATGCATTTGAACTCAATAACTTTATATTTCACTTCCAACTGTTGTTTGACCTTATAAGGATGTTTCTTTTTACAGTGTTCGTTCCATTTGTCATGCCTAACAGTAGCATTGCAAAATAACTCTAAACATTTACACTTAAAAAGTTTTTGCTTTTTGGGCATTTTAATAGTGTAAAAACAATACAAAATCTAACAAAATTACTATCACAACTCAGTGGTAATATTAGTCTTTTTAAGGTAACAAACACAAAGACGCAAGGGCAACGATCACATAACCTATTCGCAGCTTGTGTCTGTCGTCTGACCACCATCACGACTCCCGAAGATAACCGAGTACTTCCGAAATTAGCCGGACCTTCCACTGCCGCCACAATCACGGACAATATTCGAGCACTGTCATTGCCATTTATACATTTTCAGATAGAAAACAAACTATGTTTAAATTAATACTACGTTTGTTATTATTTACGTTCTATCTAGTGATGTAATATATTTTTGAAAGTCATCACGTTAAACACTGTTACAATCAGTTTTACCCCTCTCAAAAATTTTTTTTGGAACCCCCCCCAAGAATTTCAATGACGCAGTCTGCGTCATAGCCCCCCCCTGTGGGCACCCCTGCCTAATGTTTGGTAATAAACAGTCCCTTCACTTTTCAACCAATGTTCACAGATAAAGAACATGTCAGAAAACACAGAATCTTTTGCACTAACAAATAAGGAATAAGGAAAAAAACTTGTCAGAGCTGTTATCTAGATCCTTCTGTAAATATATATATATATATATATATATATATATATATATATACAGTATATACAAACCTTGCTCGTATAGATCAACAAAGTCTTATATACTTCTATTAACTGCCTTTAATAATCAGCCAGTGTTTATGTTAAAACCTTACTAATACACAATGTATGCATTTAGGCCTACATTCCTTTGGGAAATAGCTTAGATCATTGATATGTCTAAAGGGAATGTTTTCAGTGCCTCTAAACAGTTATCCTTAAAATAACCTTATAACGTCACTTCTGTTACAATTTTTGTTTAACACCAATTACTAACAACCCCTCCCCCCAGAGGTTATACATATCCATGTCAAAAGAAAATAACTTCAAAATGGTATATTGTAATTCTATTAACTGCCTTTGATAATCAGCTGATCAGCTTCCTGTTAATGAACACTAAAATAGAAGTGTATAACATAAAGGAAAATGTGTATTACTTATTTATTCCAGAAATAACATTTAAACATAGTATAATCATAAGTTAAATAGTTTTATACAAAATATTAGTTTTCCTAAACATAGGTTTATTATGTTTTCTTTCCCCTAAGGGGTGTCTGACTTTCGACTACACGGGAGGTACCCGAACTCTTGCGGGGGACTGGCGACCCCGGGGTGTTCAAGCCAATCTATGAGACTACTCACAGGTCTTGCGAGGGAAAGGCCTTTCTTCTTTTCTTGGGTGTTAGCTCTTAGTCTTTTCTGTTTCTGGGCGGTTTCACCCAACTACAGTTGTTTTTAAAGTCAGAGCCACACAATAATTATTAGTTAGCAGTAGTTTTCTTCATGGAATAGTTGATTATCAAATTGTTCTTAATCAATTTTTTTAAACTCTCGACAGAACCTACTATGCACCTATAATTGGGACCAAAGGTCAGACTAAAAGAAGATTGGAAGATGAAACCAAAACATTAATCAAAGTGCCTCGATTACCACAAGAACATGAAATTGGTATGTAATTTTCACACTTTATTATGCAATATTAATTGCTTTCAGGAAAACCACTTCATAAATATAAATCAAATAATGATATGAAATAACACTTAACGGAGGAGCGATGCACTAGTGATTATTGAAGCGGTGTTGACATGGTTATGGTTGGACGAAGTGAGATGTTGACCATCCTTGGTTGAACTAGCAGGAGTAAACTGTAGAAAAAGGGCATTGTCATTACTTTATTAGTAAAGGATATGTTTTAGGGATTTGGCTTATTAATTATAACTTTCTTCACTTGATGAAAAAAGGCGACGTCCTGTAATCCAGCTACTTGGAGGTCACGAATTGTGGATAGTTATGAGATATGGTCGGTGGATGTAGTGTTCTCTTGTGTGGATTAACGTCCGCACTATTGAATACTACGTTAATCCACAAAGAACATCCTCATAATTAGACCAATTCGTAATTCAGAGGTCGTGGTTCGGATTCCACGTTAAACTGTAGGTCCATTAGTTGCCATCGGCTGTTGGGCTATTAATTAACAGTCCTGTCTAAGGAACATGTCAGCCTTAGTCAGTAACAAGACTACAAGATCGCGCCACAATCATCCTACATTCATTTCTCATTCATACTTAGCTTAAAATACCTACCTGGGTAGGTCTCCATTTCAGTTAAAAGTAAAGTAAAAGTAAAGTAAAGTAAAGATGCTTTATGAATTTTTCCAATTCTCACAAAAAATATGACTTTTGATTCATAACTATCATTCTTTCCTAGTAATTATTGGGGCACAAAGAAGAGCAGTTGCAAATGCTAGACGAAGAGTAGAGTTGATAGTATTGTCTTTTCGAAGAAAACAGCTAGCGACACATTTTCTATCCATTCCCATGGTGTCTAAAGAAGTAAAAGAAAGATTTATGGCATTTAAGGTAAGTTTAACTTTTTTCAGGCCCCATTAAATTAAAATCGTATTTTATTTAGTAGTATTGTAGTAAGACAAGTAGTAGTTCTACTAATCTAAGTACTAAGAAGTAGAAGATTGAAAGGTACTTATGGCTTATTTTGTCAATATTTTTAATAGTAGTTTGCAGCAATAATTTGCTTGATAAACTCTTTGTGTATATGTGTAAGCTACATCAACCTGAATTTAAAATTATTTATTGACTAATTATGAGTATATTCCTGACAGATGAAGGGAGTGTAATTGTTTTTCTATTAAAAACAGCTTTTTTGGTCCTGGCTGAGTTTGTAGCTTAACAGAGGAAGGGGGTGTAATTGTTTTAGCGAATTTCTCATAGGGAATAAGCTATTACCGTAGGTCTCATAGCAAGACTTAAGCCTGGGACCATGTTATTTTTTTGTATTCAGGTGCCCAGAGACCAAAAACAATAGTTGTTAATATATATATATATATATATATATATATATATATATATATATATACATGTATATAGTTATTAGTAAATTAAATGAACTTGAGCACCCTTTAAACATTTTTTTACATGATACACGACACGAGTTTCGAAACGTAGTTCATTTTCACAGTGTACTTATAACCACAAGGTTATACAAGGGTTATGTGAAAGAAACATGTGTCGTGTATCATGTAAAAAATAAAATTTTTAAAGGGCGCTCAAGTTCATTTACTAATAACTATATTATTAGCAGCCCTTAGTTGTGAATTACATAATCAGATATATATATATATATATATATATATATATATATATATTAAATAATTATTCATAATGTAGTACCCTTTTTTTTGTGTGATACATTATTTTATTTAAAAAATTCACAACATGTTTCAGAACTCAGTCCATTATCAAGTGGTGTATTAATAAGAGCATAACCTTGTTGTAAATAAAATTTATAAATGTCATATGGTTAATTTTGGAAAGTAAAAAAGAGAGGAGATGGATGTTGTATGTATATGTGTTTGTGTTTTTTGTTTCTTATTTTTTCTATTTGATCATAGATTGGGTGAATTTGTGGTGGTAACATTGAATTTAAAATATTTGTTGGATCCTTTTTCCGATGTATGTAGATGTTCAATTCTTCTTTAACATTTAATTTTTCACGTTGTTTTTCGAACTCCAGTACTGATAAATTTTCTGTCATGTTTTTGTAGCTGTGTCCTGATGTTATTAAATGTTCTGTGAAGTTGGATTTACATTTAGTTTTGTTGTTAGATTTAAGTGCTTGAATGTGTTCTTTAAATCTTGTTTTGAATGTTCGATGTGTTTGTCCAATGTAATATCTGTCACAATCACTGCATTTGATCTTGTAAATACCAGGTTTGTTGAAATTATCATTGTCTATTTTTTCAGGGCTCGTTTTTAGCGAATTTCCCAAAGGGAAGAAGCTATTACCGTAGGTCTCATGGCAAGAGTTAAGCCCGGGACCATGTTATTTTTTCTTCTTTAGGTGCCTAGAGACCAAAAACAATAGTCGTTAAAATTTTTATATATATATATGTATATATATATAAACTTATTAATACACCACTTGATAATGGACTTAAGTCTGAAACATGTTGTGAATTTTTAAATAAAATAATTTCTCAAACAAAAAAAAAGGGTGCTAATTTATGCATAATTATTTGATATATATATTATATATATGTCTGTGAACACGATAACTCTCGTAAAAAAGGTCCGATCGAGACCAAATTTGGTAGAGACGTGTATTCCTACATTTGCTCGGATGAGTTCGTAAACCAGACGTATCGGTCAATCAGAACAGGTAGTTTGGGGGGGATTGTACCCCAAAAATGGGTTTTTGCATTTTTCATATGTAATTTAAGAAGTTTTTAAATTGTATCTACAACAATTTAAGTCAGCTTAACTACACAATTGTTTTGGATGAAACTTGATATTTAGCTTCATGTGGTTGAGATCCATCCATTTATGCTTAAAAATCATAGTTTATATGTTTATCATGGTAGCAAACCTGCATACTCTTTTCCCATGTTAATCATATGGAGAATAGGTAAACTCCTTTATTTATGGACAGATGTTGATGACACTTAATAAAAATTGTCAAAATAAAAATTGTTTATGCTATAAATGCCTACTTTCAGTGTTCCTCACAGCAGCAAACCTGCATACTCTTTCCCATATTAATCTTATGAAGAATATGCAAATAACTAATTCATATATTTATTGGCAGATATTTATAATAACCCCGTCGCAGCAGACCTACGTACTCAGCGCATTTCCAAATCAATAATATAATAATAATAATGTATGACAAGTATTATAGAAATCTGTCCATAAACATGAGAATTATAAGTCTATTCTCCATAAGATTGACATGTGAGGAACACTGAAAGTAGGAATATATATATATATATATACAGTGCAACTCGGTTATTGCGGCCTCGGTTATAACGTCAACTCGGATATAACGTCATTTATTTTTAGGTCCCGCCAAACTATATGTATTTACATAGGAAAAAACCTCGGATATATCGTCAGTAAATTCTCAAACCTCGTATATAATGTCAAGAAAATCGGGCCGAGATGAAGGCAACATATAGATAGCTAAATAGAGAAAGTTCGGTCGGTGGTGCAACGTGAGGGCTGCGGCTATTGTTTAGCTACATTCTATTTTTAGAAACGGCATTTTACTGCTATTTTACCGCTAACCTCTGTTCCTTTGTTTTAAATTAAAATTATGTAACCTCTTTTATAGCGTCACTCTGATATAGCGTCATTAATTGTGTGGTCCCTTCAATGACGTTATAACCAAGTTCCACTGTATATAAATTTGAATGACTATTGTTTTTGGTCTCTGGGCACCTAAAGAAGAAAAAAAAACATGGTCCCGGGCTTAAGTCTTGCCATGAGACCTACGGTAATAGCTTCTTCCCTATGGGAAATTCGCTAAAATATGTTAAGATAATAAAAAAAAACCCAGGACATGAGCTTGTGTTTAGTCAGTGGCATGCACAGACACATATTCTGAAAACATGTTTAACTAGTCTTGTTTACACCTGCCAGCAATCATTATTTACATAATTGTTATCTTGGTTGTTCACTTGTTTTTGGTGTTCACTTTGGTTGTTCACTACTGCCACTGTGTGGTTTCAGTTGCTCTCCTCACCGTTTACCCAGTACCAAAAAACCTATAATTACATTTGAGCACTGGTTCCTGGTAGTGGTACTTTTTTGAAGAACCACTGGTAACTATAACACCAACTTTAGGTACAAATCCCTCATTAACCCTTAATTAAGTGTCAACACAATGAAGCTAAAGGGAATTTTAAGTTTAAGTACCAACCTGACAGAATCGCAAGCAACAAATCTTGGGTATAGAGCGGCTAAGGAGGTTTCCGGACAGGTTGACTTTTTGAGCCAGCAAGAGATACTCAGAGTGGTACAGAGCTGTCAAAGATTTGTTAACCAGATTGAAGTCATCCACCAGATTCCAGTTCTCAAGTTGGTATTCTATCAGGTATCGGCTCTCTTAAAAAAAACCATACAAAAAACTTCTTAAATTTAGTTTATTGCACTACAACTAAGAAGCATAGAAAATTTATATTTATATTTATAATGAAATCATGAGTAAAAAGGTACTCAAAAATATTTATAAAAGATACTCAAGGGAAAGATCAAAGGAATCTATATTGCAGGAAATCAAAAGGTTTAGAACAATATAAATACAAGTGGAAGTCACGGATAATTTTAAACTGTCTGACACTCTCCCACTGCAGGGCAACTAGGCAAAATGAACAGTGTCATTCAAAAGTCTGGAATCTATAGATTGTAACTAGTTATTAATTTTTAATTATTAATTAAGCACTTATTAACCAATATTTTTGGATGAAACTTGATATTTAGCTTCATGTGGTTGAGATCCATCCATTTATGATTAAAAATAATAGTATCATGGCAGCTAACCTGCATACTATTTTCCCATGTTAATCGTATAAGGAATAGGTAAACTCTTTTATTTATGGACAGATGATGATGAACTTGGTATAAATGGTCAAAATACAAATTTTTTATGCTAGAAATTCCTCCTTTCAGTGTTCCTCACAGCAGCTAACCTGCATACTCTTTTCGGGTGGGTTTCACAAAACCGAGTTTTCACTACGCCGAGTAAGGCTAAAAATCTAATAAAGATCGAAATTTCACTACGCCGAGGTTTCACAAAACCGAGTACGTTATAAAATTCAACTGTTTCATTAAACCGAGTTTCACAAAACCGAGTAAAGGGCTGGGTACCGTCCGCTCTAGAAGTGAGTCCGCACCAAGAGCCATCGGCCGGCAGGCCAACAACGCGCAGCATCATGCGCTTTGATGGCATTCACTGCCTGAAATCTGTGGAAATGACATTATTGATCTAATAACTTAAGCTACTTTATACTGTTTTAATATATTATACAGAAATAAAATTATCCATGGATGAATGTTAAAAGGAATAGAAAATAGTAAACAAAAATAATTGTATGCTCCAAAGCAGAGAGAATTTGATTGTTTATAAGAACGATTTTTTTATTTAGAACAATTCAGTTTTTCATGCCTGTAAAAAATAGAACTTATCACAAGAAAATGTTCTGGAGATGATTGTATGCTCCAAAGCAGAAAGAATTTCATTATTAATTTGAACGACTTTTTTATTCAAAACAGTTCAATTTTTCCTTTCCTGTATAACATATAGCTTATCACAAAAAAGCTATAGGATGAAGTGAAACTCACGTCTTCTAACACTACGTAATATTTACACTTATATTGTAATTATATACAACGGTAAATATATACAAAAAATATTAAGGTATTGTTATTAAGTTATTAAAATATTAAGGAAGACGTGAGTTTTTACTTCATCCTATAGTAATTGTGAATCAATCCACTCAGATTTATTTGTTTTGTGGGAACGTTATTAATATGTCTTATCGTTTCAGTATTATTATTGACTATGCCGCAATCCAGAATATCTAATTTTTCACAACGAAGTCGTAGTGCTATTCGACTGCAGAAAGTGGCCAATCTGAAAGTTAACACATGTTTACTGTTAGGCGTTACGAAGTTCGCCGGGTCAGCTAGTGTTTCATAAATCAAAATTAAAGCCCAGTTCTAAAATCCTGGCGTAATGTACACCCGATGAGTGCTCGGTTTTTTACTATCGGGCAATCAGGAGAAATATTAAAATTGTAATCAGCTGTATTCTAGCATAGTCTTATTCATAAATACAGTAGTTATACTTTCACAAATAATAAAACCATTTCTTAGTACGCATAATATGGAACTTACGAAGTATATTTGTGCCAGAATGCATGATCTAACTCACTACAGTTTTTCAGAAATTTTGATCAATCAGTCAGTGAGTCAATCGGATGTGGCTTTTATAAGTATAGATACTTATTATATCATATATATTATCTATAACGAACGATATGTTTGATATCTGTGGACCTTAAAACGAAAATAATCATCTCAAGTTTAGGTCTTGTCACGACAATCACGGTAATAACTCCACCGTATTGGAAATAAAAGACAACTAACCATATGTGCAGTAAATCTAACTGATTCGTCATTTGTATTAATTCAATAGAATAATGACATAAGCTCACTAGTACAAGTGAGAGCTTATTTTTTTATTATTCAACTGTTAATATTTTTAAATTATCTTAACTAATGCCACTTAAGTCTTAAACAAATAGGCATTGAGAAATGCTGGTTTGGGAAATTTTAATAGGTTAAGATGAGGAGTTCTTGTAAAATTATTTTGAAAACTTCGTCTGGAAGATATACAATTCTTTACATAAAAATGTATTTGATTAGGCTATATATGTTCACTATAGGAAAATAGCACAAAGTTGCGATGGGTATGACTAGTCCTATTGTGTATTGTATTGGAAATTACAACTTTAACTAGGTTGATGAATGACACCGGACGCTCATAGAAGACAATACAAGGATTACTAGATATGTCAAATTGTCTTTTCAGAAGGGACAGTTCAAAACTGTGAGACTTAAAGCTGTAAACCGACGACACCGGATGCCCATAGAACAAAAAATGGGATTATTGGAAAGGTATATCGGCCTTTCGAGAAGGGTCAGTTCTGAATGCTAATGTTTGGTAAAACTCAGAAACCGGGCGCACTCATAACACCAAATAGGCTTACAGGAAATAAGCCTAAATGTTTGTTTTTCTAAATTTATTTTTAAATTTTAGCTATAAAAATTGAAATATACATATATATTAAAATTTATTATCTTATTTAAGGCAAGGAGGGCTACAATTATAATACTAACCATAAGATCCCAAAAATGTATTAAATACAAATCCTATGTTGTTTCTAGTGTTTCAAGTGCTATTCGCCACTAAGTTCATAAACATTTTAAACGTAGTACGAACGTAGTATGAATTTTAATCAATATTTTAAAAAAGGGCACTGCGTTTCAAATGTTTATGAACTTGGTAACAATTAAAATATATTAATATATTTTAGATATACAAAACGGCGAATAACACTTGAAACACTAGAAACAACATAGGATTTGTATTTAATACATTTTGGGATCTTATGGTTTTAAAGAATCATAAAGCTCTAAAAATTATTTTAATTCGCAACATTTTATTAAATAAAATGTATTAACTATTATTAACTTATTTTTATTAACTAAAATATAAACTATAAACTATTTATTATTAAATCTTCAATCTAAATTATGTGTCACGCGTGATGTTCACTACACGACTGGACAGCGAGTGCCTGCAAAGCACGTAATACTGCACGCTACACAGGCTTATACAGTCACTTCTAGAGTGGACGGTACCCAGCCCCTTACTCGGTTTTGTGAAACTCGGTTTAGTGAAACAGTTGAATTTTATAACGTACTCGGTTTTGTGAAACCTCGGCGTAGTGAAAATCGATATTTATTTGATTTTTAGCCTTACTCGGCGTAGTGAAAACTCGGGTTTGTGAAACGCTCCCCTCTTTTCCCATGTTAATCATATGGAAAATAGGAAAACTCCTTTATTTATGGACTGATGTTGATTAAAGTTGGTATAAATTGTCAGAATCAAAATTGTTTTTGCTATAAATGCCTCCTCTCAGTGTTCCTCACAGCGGCAAACCTGCATACTCTTTCCCATGTTAATCTTATGGAGAATAGTCAAATAACTAACTCACATATTAATCGACAGATATTGATAAAACTTGACATACAATATTATTATCATATTATTGATTTGGAAATGCGCTGAATACGCAGGTCTGCTGCGACGGGAGTATTTATAATTATGGGGCATCGTTTTGATGTGGTACATGAAGATCAAAGGAAACCTATTTATAATCATGCTCCTCACCACAACCAAAATTTTGAAGGCTGCTATGAGCTTAAAGCCCTTCACAAAATAAAACCACATCAAAATGCAAAAAGTAACCAACTAATTTTGAGAAATTCTGAATTGGCACACCAGTTGGTTCTAAAATCAAAATTTCCTCTTGTTTTAAATTTGAGATAAATTGATAAAAAACGATTCAACTCAATTGAAAATAACATTTAAAAATTACATGTACATGTTCCATATTTAAAATTGACTGTCAAAACAATCACATGTTAAAATATTTAGTCACTGTCTATTATTGTTTATTGTTCTCTCATTTCTATTTTCTCATATGCTTGAAAACATTTATGTATTTATTAAACGAAAATTCGCATAACTTCTCATTTTCATATTTCATTTATTCTATCAAACCAGTATGAATGAATGAAGGAAAATACTTTTTTATTGATGTGAACATGAGGACCTCATGGTCCTTTCTTACAGCTAACCTCTTTTACAATGAAAACTAATTTTTTATAAATCAACTTACTTACTTTAAAATGGATAGCAGTTACTTTAGTGTGTAAAACTATATATTTTTATTTTACTTATTGAATATTGTAATACTTGGCTGTCTTCAATTTTTGACTAGTATTTATTTGCTGTGTTTTGTGGGGGAGCAAACTTTGAGAAATCTTTTGAAAAATGTTTTTTTATCAATTTCAATTGGATACACCCATTAAAACCAAGATAAAAAACATATTACTATTATCTTATAGATAATTTAATGTAGATTAAAATGGTGTATAATATGTCATAGTTACTATATTGTTACCATTTTATGTGAATTTTTTAGTAAAAGCTTTGACTATACATTATAAATAGACGTGTCATTCTTATGCGCAAGCTGTAGTGGCTTGAGTGGTTCCCAAATCGGCTTGGGGAGTTAGTGCGTGGTTCCCCGTATAGGAGCGCTGCCGTCTGCTACCCACATTCCCACCTTCGGAATCCCCCAGCCATTCATAAGGGCGAGAGAAGGATGTGCTCCGTGCACGTCGCCACGTCAACTCATTCATCCCCAAAGTTACTACGAGTGTGCGCACACTCCTGAGGGCAGGGCCAAGTGAGGTTACAGCCTTCGCCACTAGGAAGCGGCACTACACTGTCAGCACTGGACCGGCCCTTCCAAAATTTTGTTGGCGACAACATTTAACCATGAATGACACGTCTATTAATAATGTATAGTCAAAGGTAAAAGCCTGAAAATTTGCCTCAAGGGGTCAAATATTGAACTGTTGGAGGGTTAAAGTTTTGGATAACGGTACAAATATTTATTTAACAGATTTAGTTAGTTCAAAGTCACAACTGAAAACCAGCTCAGGACAAAAGCAGATTACTCCCCACACAGAGAGGGTATAAGCAGGTATGCATGGATTTTTTATTTCCAGGAGGATGTGATGCTTGACTGCCAGGCACGAGGGGTTGACGAGTCTATATTCCAGGACCCTAACAAGTTGCACCTGACCCTCTGCACCCTTGTGCTGAATGACGACGTTGAGCGCAAGAAGGCTGCGTCTATATTGGAGAGCTGCAAGCGACAAGTTATTGAGTAAGTGAAGATCACTCAATGGATATGATCTGATCATAAATTAGACTGTTCAGTTCCCCTTCACCTCTTCCCACCATCCTCTATTATTAGTTTGTCGTAATACAGTGCAACTTGGTTATTGCCATTGCGGCCTCGGTCGTAACGTCAACTAGGATATAACGTAATTTATTTTTAGGTCCCACCAAACTATAGGTTTTTACTTAGGTAAAACATCGGATGTATCGCCAGTAAATTCTAAAACCTCGTATATAACGTCAAGAAAATCGGGCTGAGATGGAAGCAACATATAGCCAAAGAGAGAAAGTTTGGTCGGTGGTGCAACGTGTGGGCCGAGGCTATTGTTTAGCTACATTCTATTTTTAGAAACGGCATTTTATTGCTGTCTTACCGCTAACCACCCCAACCCCCCTCCCCCTACCATACATCCGCTGTCGCTGTTATCAAGGCCAGTGTCAGTGTCAGTGACTCACGTCGTGTCAAAGCACTGTGATACCGTACGTATGTACCTTCAGTTCGTGCAGCTATTGTTAGTTTAGTGTACGTCTTTTACAGTTTGTTTTTCGTTATTTTAATTTACGAATACAGTATTGAAAAATAATGGCAAGTGTTAAGAGAAAGGTTTTGCCAATTAAAGAAAAAGTGTGAGTTATAAGAGTGTGTGAGGAGGGACGTAAAATATGTGTGTTCGGACTTGTTTTTTAAAATCAAACCAACAGTTGAATTCACCAAGCCGAACTTCATTGTGATATTTTTAAACTAGAATTTTTATACAGTATAGAGTAGTTCAGTCAGTCATAAACATAAAACGTTTATGTGTATTTAAAAATTACCTTCATTAGAAGTGTTAATTTCATGTAAAAAAATGTGTTTTTCTATTTTTCCTTGGTTTTAAATTAAAATTATGAAACCTCTTTTATAGTGTCACTCTGATATAGCGCCATTAATTGTGTGGTCCCTTTAATTACATTATAACCAAGTTCCACGGTACAACCACAAATGTGTAATTTATATCTATGATCTGTTGTTGCTGTTATTCATGATTTTTACATCTCTTTTCTCATGTTGATTCACTGTTTTTAATATTTTTATGAAATAACTAACCTTTTTGTGCCTATTTTTTAATTTACAGTCCATTAATGGAAGGCCACTCCATCACCATTCTCCTCTCTGGAGTTGAGTACATGAATGATGACCCTGGAGAAGTAGATGTACTTTACGCAGTTGTCCTGGCCAATGACATTCTCCAGATGCTGGTAGATCAAATTGTAGATTATTGTGCCAATGCAGGTAACAAGAATAGAAACCTATGTTTTTCTAAAATGTCCAATAAGATTTCTTAAACTTTAGGTCTCACATTTTCAATATTTCTCGGATTTTTTTGTAGCTCAGGGCATTCAGGGGTTTTGTTTTGTATTTGTTTAGTCACTGGTGTAACCTTTACCTCTTCAGTGTCACATTGGTCACCATTAATTAACTCTTCCAAGGTTCTTTCCATCCCTGCATTATCTCTTCTTCTCCTTTTAATAATTTTTCCTTCCTCAAATTTAATGTGTTAAAGTTAGCTAGATTTTTCTTTAACTTAAAGGTTTTGTATGAATATTTTTTTGTTTTAATGTGGGTTTCTTCAATCTTCCTCCTAAAATCTTTTTTAGCTGTTTTAACATTTTTATTTACATTTTAGCAAATTTTCCATAGGGAAGAAGCTATTACTGTAGGTCTCGTGGTAAGACTTAAGCCCGGGACCATGTTATTTTTCTTCTTTAGGTGCCTAGAGACCAAAAACAATAGTCGTTAAAATTTATACACACACACACACACACATATATATATATATATATATATATATTTTAAATAATTATGCATAACTTAGTACCCTTTAAAAAAAAAAACGTACTAAGTTATGCATAATTATTTAATATTAATAGTAGCCCTCATTTACCAACTCAAATATATATATATATATATATATATATATATATATATATATATATATATATATAATTAAGAAATATTAATAAAGCAAACTTAATACTTTGAAATAAAACTTCATGGCTAGAATTATCATAGCCCTCAATGGGCTGACCTCATCTCTAAACCATTTTGGCAGAATTAATGGCTTTTAGCAAATTTCCCATAGGGAAGAAGCCATTAACATAGGCCTATTTAAAGGTCTATTTAGGTAATTAAAAAAAATTTAATTTTATCTTTCACCGTTAGAATTAGCTTAAAAAACTACACAGTTAAGTTTCTTAAAGTTTTTCTCTATCTCCAACGGTTACTGAGATATTAAAAAATCTAAACACAGTATGTTGTATTTTGTGGCTCCAATGTTTATCTTATGGAGGTTAAGGAAAAATTTATATTTCCCATATCAATAAATATTTTTGGATTAAACTTGGTATTTATCTTCATGTTGTTGATATCCACCCGTTTATGCTTAAAAATCATAATTTATGTATTTATCATGGCAGCAAACCTGCATACTCTTTTCCCATATTAATCATAAGGAAAATAGGAAAACTCCTTTATTTTTGGACAGATGTTGATGAAAGTTGGTAGTACCTGGTGACTGAGTTTTGCTCGGATAGAATAAGATATGTATTATACAAGTTAATTAGCAAAATTAAAACACATTTATTATTCAATGAAAATATTTATTTGGTCTAAATAAAACCGATGTTTAGTACAGTATAAACACTGAACTAAAATATAGTCCCCGGGTGAGGGGATCCATCTCACAACCTCAGGATCATGAAACCTATGTGCTATCACTGAACTACGGCGTGAATTGTGGCAGCAAACCTTCATACTCTTTTCCCAAGTTAATCATATAGGGAATAGGCAAACTCCTTTATTTATGGACAGATGTTGATGAAAGTTGGTAAAAATGTTAAAAATAAAAATTGTTTATGATAGAAACATTGAAATGCTTACTTTCAGTGTTCTTCACAGCAGCAAACCTGCACAGTCTTTCCCATGTTAATCTTATGAAGATTAGGCAAATAATTGTCATGTTTATGGACAGATTTTTATAAAACTTATCATATATTATTATATTATTGGTTTGTAAATTCGCTCAGTACACAGGTCTGCTGTGACGGGGGTATTTGTATTGTCAGGGAACCTATTGTAGAGTTTAATCCCCATGCAATAAGTACCTTTTTATAAAACTGACCTTGAATGATGGAGGTATACAGGGAAATTTTTGTTCCGGGTGCTATGGCCAATTTCTCTTGTGAATACCAATCTAGATTTTCTTTCAAATGACTCATACTTAAAAATGTAAGGATTTGGTGCTGTAAGAATTGCTTAACGTTTAAAGATTCTTTTATATGGGCGTTTATTTCTGTGATTGTCTAATTAAACTATTTTTTTTATTTAACCTATTTTATTTACAATTCATGATTGCACACCACTGACCAAACCCCGATAAACAACATAATTTGTATTGGTAAATGCCGCCATTACATTTTAGTTTGTTAAGGTATAAAGCCATTTATAACAATGAAACTACTCATAACTTAAGTTTTATCATCTATTCTTGTGATTTTGAAATTTTGTTGTCGGATTACTTTTAAAGTTGCATTTGTATCTTCTCCAATGCTTAGTTACCTATACAAACAGTTTTACAAAATATGTATTTTACACATTGGTATTTTTACACACTGAGTTACCCAGACTGTATAACCCCAATTTCAACTTGTCACTTACCATGAATACAGTGACAAAATAAGTGTGTAATATTATTTCCCGGGAAATCTGAACACCCCTAAATCCAAACAGGCTTCAGGCCCAATTAGTTCATATTTGAGGGGTTCCACTATAATAAAATTCACATTTTCACTATTCAATTACATCAAGATTATTAAAATATAATAGAGTTACAAGATTGCACTGCAGTAACACTTGTTGCTCAGTTATTTTCCGCCATTCCTTTGTCCGCCCAGCACCATCTTAGAATTTAAGTGTTAATGCTTGTGATAGCAATAACTTTTTATTTCACTAATAATATTTTTTAGATAATTATTTATTAGTGTCATGATAGTTTAAAAAGATTTGTTTATGTTTCAGGACTGCTGGATAAACAGTTTGAAAAAGTGAAATTACATGTAACCATTATGAACACATTGTTTAGAGAAAGCAGAAGTGATAACATTGGGAAGAGTAAAAAAAGGGAAACATTCAATGCTTCTCCTATCTTGGCAGTAAGTTCTGCTTTTTATTTTCACAAACTAAATTTGGGATTTTCATTTAGAGTCTCCGATGCCCCAAAAAGTCTTTATTGCATGGTTGTAGTTCTGAGATACCTTATGAAACTACTTTATTTTTGGTAAAAACTCATTCACTCATTATAATGCTCCCTTATCAAATATGTCATCAACTACAACTATTGAACTCTAACTGTGAACGCCATATGTGGAAAAAACCAAATATCCACTCAATATTCCGTAAACAAAAATATATAAATAAACCCAGGGTTGAATGCTTCTGTCTATAACCAAATAAATAAAAGTTTCCCCAACTATAATTAAATATTCAAACAAAAAAGAAATGGCATGATCATTATCTTCAGTGTACTTATTTCCTGAAGAATTCCTTTACAAATTTAAAAATTGAGACCTTTTTTAATTTGTATTTTTTACATAATAATTGGCCTTGCACTGGTTGTAATAAATAGCTAAGAATATTTCTTATATAATTAATTTAAGTCAATAATTTTATTAATTTTTACCTAAATAATTCAAGTTCCTAATAAATATATTTTTAATTTTTATTAATGAATAATAGGATTAATAAGTTAATATAGATAATGAAATTATTATATAACCCTCTAAGTGTGACATGTCAATGCTTCGACCATTGTGTCGCCTGACCTTGAGTCAATATGTTGACAGTTAGTAGGTATTTACAAAATCACTTCTACTTCATTTAATTATGTTCAGATTCGGGCAAAGTGGTATCACCCAGAATGAAACAATCTTTCCTCCAATCTCCATCTTTATAACTTACTTATTGGAACTGTGGGTGGCTAGCAAAGTAAAACGTACATATTAGTATTACCTTCAGCTGCTAGGTATTTTTGTCATTGTGTTCAGTTACTTGTTGTTTCTTGATTATGGTTTCCTCAAACCAATATCTAAAAAGTATTTACAGCAATCCCAAGAAATATAATCGTGACATTCATGGTGCTTTGTTTCATGAGTTCAGTGGTAATGAGTCAATTGACGCAGATATTTTACATTTCACATTTTGTTATTTATTTTTGCGACATTATGAAATCTAGTATTTTTGTCTTTGTGTGTAGTAAATTTTATATTTTAGAGTCTCATAAACAAGCTCCTTAAAGAATAAGATGGGTATTACACAATAAATTATAAGTTTTTTTATAAAAACTGAAAGTGTTCCATAGTAAAGGAAACGACCTGCTAACCTCACGGATTAATTACATAAAAAGTTGACTTAGATATCTTTTTATTTTTCAGAAGTTCAAGGATTATGAATTCGGTGAAGTTACGATTGACACAATCCATTTATCAACCAGATTCACCACCTCCAAAAAAGATTGTTACTACCAGTCTTCTACACAAGTTTCATTGTTCATTTAAATGTGTAAATATAGCAATAAGTAGAGTATTTACCTATGGTATGTGATTTTATTTGAGCTACCATTTGAATTTGTGTCTGTAATATATAAAGTTACTAACAACATGTCAAAGAAGCTGTTTCCTTACGTAATATGGCTATGCCTAGGATCAAGATAACTTTATTTTTAAGCTTCCAAATACCAATACTGTATATGTGAAAATTCGTTCCGTATGACAGGAAAAGTATCAAAACAAATCAGTCAAAAAACTTTTATCCAAGCAGATTTTTTACAAAGGATAGAGTCACTCAGAATCTTTAACCCTTTGTGCTCGGATGAGTATTTATAACTTGTCCTATGCACTCGGATGTCCAGCTGTACTGGCCGTCACAATTTTATCACCGAAGTCGATTTATTTTTTATATGAGCTGTCCTCACCGCTCGGATGCTAACCACTAAATATAATAATCACTGTTTCTTATTTGAATATTATGTGCTAGGTTTGGGATGTGCTGCAATCTTTCGGGAAACTAATGAACTAGCGAATCAGATGAATTCCCGCTTCTAAAACCATACATAAGTTGGAAATTAAGGTTATGGTTAGTACGTTGTTCTGCTCTTCTACTGTTGCGTTTACTGAGAAGTGGTGATATTTAATGATAATAACAGCTGTTTTTTTTTTAATAACTGTACATTTTATTAATAATTCATTATTTATTTTAGTATTAACCACAGTAGATAATAAACGTAATCTTAACAATAAATAATAATTTAAATTCGGATGACTTGAGGCGATTATTGGTTTATTGAAGGAGTATGACAAAAATGTTTTGTCATACTATTTAATTGTGGAATAGATAACATGTTGTTTAGACATTATTCTTTATTTTCGCTCGTTGTTTGCTTATTATTGTCCTTACAAACATTGTTGTAAATAAACCAGTTTAGACACAAAAATAATTCCGAGCTGGTGGGAAAGGTTGTCGATCATGGTTGCCAAGATGACAAAGGAATGTAGCATGGCCAGTACTGCTGGCAACCTGGGCGGCGAGGACAACTTCACAGAAAATAATTCCGAGCTGTCAAGGAATTGGCACAGCTAGTGTTACTGGCCAACCGAGCGCAAAGGGTTAAAGTCCTTCCTAGAATTACATTGTGCGCCAAGAATCCAAAAGTCCAGCAAATCCAAACTACCTAATTGGGAAAAGGGTTACTGAGTTTCAAATAAAATCAAAGCAATGCAATCTGAATCAGTATCTACAGCACGATATCATTAATTATACAGAATATAAGAATAAGAACATTTTGGAACATAAGAATTCAGTTATCGTTTTTTGACGTAAGAGAGAAATACTGTTAGCCAATGCAAAGTTATCATCGTCTCATAAATGTCGCTTACGTGGTGGATGTAGCAGTAGACTGTTGCTGGAGATAGCGTAGGGCAATGTCTAGCTACACTCACTGTTCATCACAAAAACTAGTTTCTCGGTCTGACTCTTTATCATAACTTTTCGGCGAACTACTTTTCGAACATTTGAGTTAATCTCCAGCAATGACCGCGATAGCGTAAAAAGTAGGCCTACAGACGGCAATGTTTTATCATTGCCCGTTTTGTGTTGTTTTTTATATTTCTAATGAAGAACATCACGAACTATCATAATAATGAATAGAACATACCTGCAGGAACACTTGATGCAGTTTAGGTAAAAGAAGTAGTGGGTAAACCTATATTTGAACTGAGCTAAGACGTAAGTTAATTGGTCTAAATAAAAATCACAGTGTCAAATATACAGTTATGTAGATTTAAAAATCTCAGTAGTTAAAGGTAGCATCAATCTGTTTCTTTAGTTTTATTTATTTTAGTATGAAAATTGAAAAAAATATCATAAAACAATTAAATAATAGACATTTCACTTTCCAAATGTTAAATATTGAGTCTAAGATGAAAACTTATGGGACAAGAGTAAAAAATATGTTAGGTAGTAAATATTACAAATGCTTGAGATTTTTAATAATGTGATTTTTTGGAAGCTTAGTGTTCTAGGGTTCGTATATAGAGGGGTTCAAAGTGAAAATTGACCATCATAAAAATATTTTTATACTCTAAATTATATTTTATCAAGTGTATAATTGTTATTTTTATCAATTGAAATACTCCTTACAATTCAGTTCCGGGGTAAGTTAACTTTGTAGAATCTTCAAATCACACAAAATGAGTGGACATCAAAAATACTACTTGCTTAGTGTTAATGCATCTAATGTCTACAGCAGTTAGTCTAATTAAAAAAAAGAATTGACAGTAAAAATCTGAATCAAAAACTCATTTGGTTTCTTAACACAAACTAAATTATAAGGAAACAAATAAATATTTTACGAATGTTATCCAATCTTTGAGACAATTGCACTGTACATATAAAATTTATTTACCATTCTATTGTAAGTAGTTCAGGATCCCGATGCAAATTTCAGGTTCCTAAACATATTTTGAAGAAATATATTAATATTTTTTGTGTGAATATTTTGACACTCTATGACGAAATGTGCATCAGGTTCCTATACTACTTTGACTTCTACAGGCAATAGAAGGACACAAAATTTAAAATTTTTTAATTTTTTGAAATTTTTGAAGAATTTTTGTAAGTCTTTGAAAATGGAGTGGTAATTGCTATTAGTAATATTTCTTATCCTCCCTTGTAATTTTTCAGAACTGTAATAGAGACAAATAAATGAAACTATTTAAAAGAAAAATAAATAAACAGTATCAGTTAACTGACTCATACTTTCTCATTTTAGTATACTTAGTATACTAAAAAAATCACAAACATTCAGTAAAACTATTACTTTTATAAGATTTATTGTTTCAAAAATGATAATTAAATTTCTTCCATTCAGCCTGTTACAACAAGTTAAAAGATTTTTCGGGAGATACCCCCTCTGCTTTTTTTAGTGGGGTTCCTTTTCTCAGGAACCGTTAGTCTTAGACTAATAATAATTCCTCTTTTAAGTCTGTTAAAGTGGCAGTTCTGAATTGTAGACTTTTAAGTGTGATGTGTATTTTTTGGAATTCCTGGCAAAACAATAAACTTTTAAAATAATATATGACCACCACTATTGAAACCAGCTCAAAAACTAAATAAATTATTATTCTGACTTATTCGTCAACAACAAATGGTTGCAGAGAAAAGTTAAATCTACCATCCGCTGTAAACACAGTACGTTGTGTGAGTGTCCAATGTTATTCGTAGGGAGGAATTTGGTTGCAGGTTTTTTTATATCATCGAGTATAACCAATACAAAAAGTGTGATAACCTTTTTTTTAGGTGGGGATGGAGGGTGAGTTGGGTACCTTCTCTAAAATCTTTCAACTTGTAGTCAACGGATGTATGAAAGAAATTTTACACCTTTTTTTTTGAAACAATAAATTTGTTAAATGATTTTAATAAGCATTTAAGAGTACAGCGGATTTTTTAAAATTTTAAAGTTTATTTTATTTTTAAAGAGAGATGGTGTGTATTATATTTTTCTAAAAATGTTGAAAATTTATTTTATATTTAACTTTTATATTGAGGTCATAAACCATACAATTCAATAAAATTTAAAAAAAATTTACCATGCCAACCCAAACTTTTTCCATAATTTTTATATAATTATACGGTAAGTTATATTTCAGAACTCACTGGTATATAAATAAACCTAGATATCAGAGAATGTACTGAAGTTCAGGTCAGATCAACTGGTCATCCATGAAGTAGACATTGAAACCAATTTTAAACTTTGATAGCATAAATAGTGTGTCTCATTTATTATATACATTATACATATTATATACTACTACTGTATAAGTGTTAATTATGAAACCGGTTATAAAATTTCCCAGGCCAAGGCACGTATTAAATACTGCATTTCGAAAGAAGAGGACACCTTTATCTTAATCCCTAGTAGTTGTTTTCATACCCCACTATTTTTTCAAACTATGATACGTAGTGTACATTTACAGAGGAAACACACATCTTGATATTTTTAACAAGTAGGTATTCTTACACACTTTAAAACTGTTACAAGATAGTAATTTTAATATTTTTGAATAACTATTTTTAGGAGCTTTCTGTTCAAAGTGGATTCTCATCAATCATCAACCTGTTTGTTTTATTTTTTCAATGTACGAGCCATTTAATATCAAATAACTTAACTTTATAAAATAAATTCCAAAGAAAATGCTTATTTGTCACTCCACACTTGAACCAACTAATAAATTACAGATTAGTCACTTAGGTTTTTGAGTGTTAAAAAATTATTATAGATAAATCATTTTTAAATGTGAATTACACACATTTTCAAAATGCTGAAGTTTTTTAATAAATCTTTCATATGGGGTTTTATATTTGAAGTTGCAAGTGTCCTGATAATCATTTTTTTTTTGTAAATCTGTCCATACATATAAAACTGCTTCTCATAGTGCAACATCATAACTTAATAATGAATACTCATAGGCATATTGTACAGTTTTATAAATGTCGAGGGTTGCAACTTTTAACTTTAGTGTTAAAAAAAAAAACTTACCTTGATACCTCCTTAAATTAAATTTTTGTCTAAGAAGGCAATTAACATAGAGTATATCAGCTTATCACAAAATGTATAACCAAATAAATTACTAAATATCTTACTTATCCTGCTGGGTCAACATTTTTTGTATTTAGGGTTAAATTTTATAATTTTAAATGAAACATATAATGTTATTTTTGTTTAAATAAACCATTGTTTAAAAATTATTTTATCTCCCGTATTGTTTTTAACATCTCCTTGTCAGGTGTGGAAGGTACAATAATATTTGTAAATTATGTTTTACCACAATTTTTAAATAATTAAATCCATAGGAATAATGAAAAACTATTGTTTAGTTTGGGAATACGACAGTGGAAAAATAGTTATAGTAAATAATATTAGAGAAGAATCTGTAATTCCAGACTTAATTAATCAAGTTATAACCATAAAGTAAAGGTAAGATCAAGTAAGTAAAGGTAAATCCAGGGAGAAAAGAAAAATGAAAATAAATAGTTAAAATATGTCAAATCGAGATGAGAATAAGATGCAAATAAAAATAGTTTGGCTGCTCCTCCTTGTTTATGGATGGTTTTATGATTATCAAATTATTGTTTATTTTGTTTTGGCTTTTTTTCATATGAATAGCAATACAATTCAGGGCAACAACAAAGATAGGAAAATATCAATAGAGTAATCAAAAGGCAATTCCAAGGTCATTCTCAACTTCAGTTTCATAAAACTTGTGATTTATATTCTATTGTTTGCTGTAACAAAGGAGATTAAAATTTTCTAATAAAATTCCTTTTTCAATTTAAAGGAAGCCATGCTGTATAAATATAATGCCCTGGTAGAAAACTTCAGTCAAATTAAAAACCAACTTTTAAAAGAACATATAAATCAAGATACAATGAAGCTGTTAAATCTAACAATTTAATTTGTCAAAAATCATCTTTTGTAAAACACATTTTGGAAACTGACCACAAATATAAAGGGATTAAGGTAGATTTAAAAATTCTAGACTTTGATAAGAAAGGACAAAAGATAGACACAAAAGAAGAGTTACAGATATACATAAATAAACAAGTTTATCAAGAAAATATGCTAAATATAGCAAATTTAAAAAAAGAAAACCCTATTTTTGATATAATACTGAACATTAGGAATAATAATCTACAACTTAATCAAAATCACTAGTTCAAATTTAATTTTTAATTTACACATGTTTTTTAAAAATCAGATGAATGATATTTGTTTATTTAATTATTAACATAAATTTAAGTAAAAGTACACTGTGAAAATGAACTAAGATTTGAAACACGTGTCGTGTATCATGTACAAAATAAAATGTTTAAAGGGAGCTCAATTTCTTTTAATTTAATAATAATAATATTATATATATATATAACAATTTTAACGACTATTGTTTTTGGTCTCTGGGCACCTAAAGAAGAAAAAATAACTTGGTCACGGGCTTAACTCTAGCCATGAGACCTACGTTAATAGCTTCTTCCCTATAGGAAATTCGCTAAAAATACAGTAAGGTATAATTTTTGAAAAGAACTAACTATAATAGTACAGAGCAACAACTTGTTGATCGATAAAATGAAGGATTATAAATTAAAATTATAATTTTTATGAATGTTGGAATGGGTAAAAATCCTTGAATTAAGATTCCAATAATAAAATACCACAATTTTACCAAAAATAATTATGTACGGTTAAGCACATTTTAAAAATAATTACTTTCTCAAGCCTGTTACTAAGAATAACCTTGTCTATTAATGCTAGAAATCTGATTCTAGGAAACTTTAATTCTTTGTATTTTTTAACGTTCAGCTTTTATCAAATTTGTAATAGTTTTTAACCAAAAATATTCATTTCATCCATTCGCCTATTTCATTCCTATGATACAAGTTTCATTAAGACCTTAATCTTGCTTTGAAGAGCCTGGTGTTAATTTTCTGCTCATATTATTAGTTAGAGGAGAGATAAACTATCTGAGCCGGTCTGAAGTCAACAACATCTCATAGATGTTACGGACAGACCACTCTAGTGTGAGAATGTGGTAGTGGAACATAACAATTATTGCCATGTGGTTCTGTTCTTTCCTATGATGTTTGATTGTTATTTTTATAGGATGGTGATATAAAAAATTAAGTGTTGAGTTTGTGTAAAGTGAAAATAAGTACAATTATTTTTATCCTAATTTTTAAAAATGGTTGAAGGAAAAGGAAATGTTGTGTTTTATCAACCTTACAAATACAGCTCCATGACAAGTATTCAAGGTAAAATTTCTAAAATAATTCAGTACTTTCATTTTGTATACACATTTTAAATATTTATTATTTCAGGAAGGTTAAAAGGAAGATTTCCATATAATTTACCAGTAGTTAAAAAAATCATTGTGTACACTGATTTTTACTGTGATCATATTTTTTAAAGATATTTTTTTGTGTTTGAAATTTTGTTAGAAACTTAAACAAGAGATGGCAGTTAATTTAAAATAACAAATATAATTCATTAATATTTAATTGATTCTCTTCAATTCACCTCATCCATATTCTCTTATTCCTTCCATAAAGTTCATATATTTGTATGGATAGTTAAATAGTTTATGATCAGCTTAAACAATTGAGGTTGGCTAAAAGACCTTAATCGACAGCGGAAGTTTGGCTGATGCCATAGCTCAGTGGTAGTGTGGTAGCGCATCAGGCTTATAAATCAGAGGTTGTGAGGTCGATCCCCACTGGGGAACAATATTTTTGCTCAGTGTTTATGCTATATTAATGAAGGCGTACGAAATCGGTATTATTTAAACCACATAAATGTTTTTCATTGAGCAATAAATGTGTTTTAATTTCGCTAATTATATTGTATAATATATATCTTATTCTATCCGTGCAAAGCTCGTACCACCAGGTACTTATATTAACTAACCACCAAGCTTATTCTTGATATTATGCAAAAAAATTAATATTTTTCATACAAAAGACTTTTATATCCAACCAATATACTTTTACTTTTGTTAACTTAACAGATGAATATGAATTATACAATAAATATTGGAAGACGGGAAACAAAAACATAACTATTTATAAATTTTGTTTGTAATCAAATCAATTAGTTTGAAAACTCCAAACCTGGTGAGTCAGAGCGTGTTAATGAGGTTGAAAGTCAAGGTCGAAGCTTGAGATAATGGTTAAATAGTTAGAACAAAGATTCTGTCATGACATGTCATTTGACAATATCAGAGCCAGTTTCTCTAATAGAATTATATTCATTATATTCATAGTGGTAAATAGAATATATTATTACAATATATATATATATATATTATATAAAATCTTTACATGTGTGATGCCCTTATTCGTTTTTGTAAACCTAAAAACATTAACCCTCTTTCTCTAACATACTCTAATCTCTAACATAAATGAGGTGTCTATGTACAGTATTGAGAAAGTTGTTACAAAACCATATCAATTTCTTAATTTGAAAATAGGTTTTAGAATTTAGAAATCATTTTTCAACTTGTGTGTTACATTATGTGTGTGTGGCAAACCATTTGGACAACGATAAGTGAATACTACATGTATATATAAATAAAAACAGACTATTATTTTAACATTACATTAAATTACAATTTTTGTTTTGTTCTATAGAGATCTCAAACAAAATTATCATAGTCCCTAATTGAAGTCTAACCATTAACACATGGCAATAAATTTAATTAAATTATCTTCTTTCCAATGGGAAATTCAATGATATATTACATTTACTATTATCATTTACTATCCAAGATTAATCCATCGGGGGGATTTTTACCTTCTATAATATCTTGGACATTTTCGTAAGGCAAACTAATCAGTCAAAATGCTCCAAATAGGGGTATTACTTAAAGTTTATTAAAAAACTAAATTTTCATTAGGACTATTAGAATCCAAACAATTCCTAGAATAGGGCGGTTTGGTAACACCATACTAACTCTCATCTGAATACTTTTGTGCGGTTTACTCTAGCATTAGATAAAGTACTGTGTTTGCCATTTTGAATGTATCAGTAACCCTAGATCTAGAGTCATAATTCAGAATACTAAATTATGTGTTTTTTGAGCTGAATCCAATGGTAAATCAAATATTGTACATGAAAAATCTAAAACCACATTTTTTTTTATAAAAAACCCAAAAGTGTAATTAATGTAGTCTGATTGCGTTGCCAAACGATCTTGTTCAAGATATTCCAGAAAGAAACAACTCAATCAAATCTTTTAATAATCAGACAATAATTGTGGCTGTTCGTCTAAACACAAACACACACACACAAAATACCGTTATATAATTATATAATTTTGAATGAGCTCCCAAAACGTGTTCAGGAGATTAATTATGAATTTCTATCATGGTCCTGGGCTACCACATAGCTCACCTTTTCATTGGAAATTCACTTATCAATTGTTGAATTCAGCCGCACAAACAAGTGGCACCTGTCAATAACATAAGGTTAAATTGGAATTCAACTAATATTCGGCGATTAACTTCCGCGTTGTTAAGTTACCAAGATTCACGCAAAAATATTGTTGAGTACGGAAACTAAACGATACGGAAGTATATTGTTATATTCGGTGGATCAGGGCCATCGAGAGAATTAATGGGCCCCAAAGGGGGGTATGGGGGCACCCCCCCAGGAATTTTTTGTAATATTAGACTTATAAACACATATTTTTAGACTATCTAGCGACAGACAAAATAGATTTTAATGTTGTCAAACATTACGTTTTAATGTCAAGGGGGGTTTAAATTATTAAATTGGTGCGAGTTTTAAACAAGTAATATTATTTGATATATGCTGATAAGGAGCACATTTAAATAAAAAACTACAGAAGTCACAATTTCAAGTAAGCTTTTTTTACTTATTGACGAAAAGTAAAACATTTAGCCTATCATTAAACATGAAGTTACAAAATGTTAAAGGAGACAAAAATTACGAAGCAAAATGTTACAAAATTAGTCACTGGAGTGTTCGTAATTCAAAGCAGATGACAAAAAATCACTGTATTACTTTCACAGGATGATCCTTCTAGCCCTTTTGTGTGAAAAATCACTTATAATGTCTTCAAAGTTTATCTTTGAGGCCTTTTCTGAATCGATTGCTAAAAGGGCGCTCATTCTCTTTTAGGCCATGGTAGATCTTAAAACACTTTTTTATTATTTTTATCTTGCTAAAACTTCTATCGGCCTCAGCCTCAGTAACCGGTATTGTGCAAAATATTCTAAGGGCTTCACAGACATTTGGAAACTAATTTTCTAATTTCAATTTTTCTGTTTGGTAAGCAATGCTAGAGGTTTGATTGGCTCAGTGCCAAAGTTGCAGTTATGGATGGATTTTAAATGCTCAACTTCTTCCCCAAGTGCCAACCCTAGATCATCAGAGTAATGGCTTTGTAGCAAAGTGCACTTTTGTTTTATTTCATCTTCATCTAATTTTTGTCATTTCCATAAAACATTTAACAGTTTGTTACACTTCTCAGCAACTTTGAGTCTTTCGGTCAGACCACCAATCACCGCGTCTGTTAGTTTGTAGAAAACATTCACTTTGAACTCCCTCTTTTCTTTGGTTTCTCCTTCATTTTCACTGATCGGTCTATCTTCTTTCTCCCCGTGTGCAAGTTTCCTCTTCTTTTTTATTTTCTCAGGAAAATTTATTTCGCAAGGTGAATCAGAGTTTATATTTTGTGCAACAAATTTGGCTTCAGAGAGAAGGGCTTCCAAAGCAGACTGCATAATGCATGAACATTCAAACAGGCATTCAAGACACTCATCCAATGATCAGAGGCAAACAAAAAGGCAGCAGTGGATCTGACAGGCACATTACCTCTTAGTACCAAAAAGATACTTTTATTTTGAAGCGTATAATGCTTTAGAAAGTTTTAAAATATGTAAAATGTGTACTCGATATACAGAATGATCCGTAAGTAAACAGCAAAACTCTGGGAAATGTTTCTATGGGTCAAAATAAGGCAAAATTGAAGAATAACATTTTTTCCAAAATCACTTTGTTATCTACCATTTTGTATTATTAAAAAAAAATTTCGCATTACTTAACTGACCTTTATGAAATTTGGTACGTGCGTTGAGGCATACAATAACAGTCTAAGAAATAAACACCATTTTGATTCAACTTGAAATTTTAAAATGACAGCCATTTTTACTTTTAAAACTTAAATTACTCAAAAACGGAAAATTTCTATGTAAAAACGTCAAGAATAATTTGATTTAGCATTTTCAATTCCCTATGAAAGGGTACTAAGTTTAAAAGATCGAATAAGAAATATCTTAAATAATATGATAGTACCTGGTGACCGAGCTGGATAGAATAAGATATGTATTATAAAAATTAATTAGAAAAATTAAAACACATTTATTACTCAATGAAAACATTTATGTGGTTTAAATAAAACCGATTTAATACACCATAATTAATATAGCACTGAACAAAAGAAGTATTGCCCCTGATGGGGTTTGAACACGCGACCTTTGTGTTACCAGGCCAAGACGCTACCCCTGGACCACGGCGTCAGCCAAATGAGCAAAGATCCGTGTGCAAATATATATATATATATATACAAACCTTGCTCGTATTATAGTATTGGATTTAGTCGTAAAATTGGGCAAACAGGACTATTTTAGCCTTATTTTACCCCATTTTACAACTAAAAATCATAATATTTCAGCTATTTCTTATTCAATTTTTTTGAACTTAGTACCCTTTAGTGGGGAATAAAAAATTCTAAGTAAAAGTAATCTTGAAATTTTTACATAAAATTAGCCGTTTTTGAGTAGTTTTAGTTTTAAAAAATTAAAATGGCCGCCATATTTTTTAATTTAAAGTTGAATCAAAATGGTGTTTTTTCTAAGACTGCTCTTGTCTACCTCAACGTACATTCAAGCTTCATAAAGACCAGTTAAGAAATGTCAAAGAAAAACAATTTTCAAAAAATACAAAACGGCGGATATGGAGTTAACGAAGCGGTTTTGGAAAAATGTTATTCTGGATTTTCGCCTTATTTTGACCCATAGAACCATTTCCCGGAGTTTTGCTGGTTACTAACGGGACACCCTGTATATAGTATAATGTTGTTTATTTTTACGGCAATAACTTGAAAAATATTCATCAGTAATGAAAAATAATGGTATATTTGGATTCAGGAGATAAAAAGCTATAAAGTAAGATATAAGAATTAACCATTTGTTAGGAGGCACCTATAGTAAATTACTAAATTAATACTCAAATTTTAAACAATTTCCATTATAGGGCCTACTGGCCTACAATATACCAACATGCGAGTTTAGTAAATATTTTATGTTACATAATGATCAGTAAAACACTGACAAACAACACTCTGATAAAAGTGATAGATTTATAGAAAACTTCAAAGCGACTCAAACCCACCAAGCTGTAAAGCAGAGACGGCAATAGCATCAAGCATCGAACCGAAAGACTAAGAGCAGAGCTGAGCCAGCAGTGCTGCCATCTGTATATATACATTCATCCGTACATTGTTGCCATATTTGCATCAGTCGACTGATTTTGCTTAAAATCAGTACCGAAACACTAGTTTAATCTTCTAACGAGTTGGCAGAATGTGGCAACATAGAACTAAAATTACAACCAAGCTTGCAAATGACGTCTACTATAGACAAAATAATGTTGCGTTTTAAAAGTTGAGGGTGAGGCTTCGTGAGTGGCTACGTTATACAACTTAGGAGAAAGCGGTTTTTTTAATTTCTTAAACCTCTAATAATTACAAATCATTCGTATAAAATAAATAAAGCAAAATTCTTTATCTTTATAAAGTTAATTGGTACCAACCTCAACTCAGTTTAAAAACCCCAACTGAGGAAAGAATTAAGCTAATCAAGTTGAACTCGTCTTGCCAGACCCATTAAAAAAAAATAAAGGTCCCCGTAGGCCCGGGCCCCCTTGATGCCCGGGCCCTTATGCATTTGCCCCCCTGCCCCCCCTTGTCGACGGCCCTGCGGTGGATTCGAATTTTACCCGAATCCTGATATACCGGTTAGTACTGCTGAACAGTGAACAGAATCAGAAAAATCAGAGAGGAACGGTTTATAAGGATTATAACAGATTTACTATCCGTTCATCTATGGTAAAATGGAAATTTTCCTAAGTACACGACAGGTCTGCTGCCAGGTTGCTTTTACAAAATACAAATGCTTTGAACGAGTTATCATAAAATAACAATAATACTGGTTTTTGACTGGTTGTCTTAGCTCTGGGGGGTGTTGGCGATTTTTAAGATGGAAAATTATGTAACTGGTTTCCATAGAAACTACCTCAGCTATTATATTGATTTTTCATATTAAATAATAAGAACAAATAAGAACAGCTGTTAAGATGAACTGTAAACATTCCCTTTGACATGTCCATGTTCTAACCTATTTCCCACAGAGAAGTAAATACAAAACATTTTTAAATAGAATTTTTGGAAAAAAATATTTTATTAAAAAAATATTCCCGAAAATCTTCTGATATGTCTAGAACTTCTAATTATAAAAAATGGTGTTAGTTTATTCTTCAGGATATCGATATAATATCGGAAATAATATCTAAATAGGAATATCGATATTACCGATAAATTGGAGTAATACCAAGTTACATGCAGAATTCAGTTCAGCAGAATCAGAACAGAACAAAAAGTGTGGAAAGATTGCTTTGGTGCTAGTAAACAAGTATTAGTGTTTCAGATAACAAACAATATTTAATTTTCATATGAATTAATCTTAATCTGGTGCATGTATTGCGAATATAAACTCTAAAACAAATGTAAGTAGGTAACTAAAATCCAAACATCGCCTAGTTCAGGGTTATCTGTCATTATTCCAAATAGTAAATAATTGGTGTTTTTAGTTATATTTATTTGTGGTTTTTCTAACTTAATTAATTGTTTGTAAACGATTCTTTTACAGAGTTGATATTGGAAAGTAATGTTTTTATACATTCCGGCAACAAGTTTTGCCTAGACAGATTCAAAAGAAACCAAATCCTGTACAGGATGACGAAATTAATAATAACGTGATGATTGACTTTAAAAGATCCTTTGATATTAAGTAGCCCTAGGACTATATTAAAACTTACCCTACATGCTCTCTGACTGGGATTTACTAGTTAAGAGATAGGAATTGGGCAGCCTATATTAGAAAGAAACTGCCAAATTACTGTTTTGTTTTTTGGCTGTCCATTGTGACCAAGCCTCATCACCCTCAGGCCCTATCACCTTTGTTCCATCCTGTCTCTTATACCTGGGGTATACCCTGGAGGAAGGATGCCAACTTGATGATTTCCCAGGGCTTGTCTCTAAAGGGGAATATGTTATCTAGTGTGTTCAGTACACCCTCTACCCTCAAGTGTAAAGTTGGGTGCTCTCTGGGGTAGACCCTTTCCTTGTATGGAAGACTTTGAAGTTGTTGAGTTGGAGTATTAATCCTCTTAGAATGAGGCTTTTAGAGTGAGCCTCCTAATCCTTCACCAAGACCATCCTCATAATTAGACCAGATTGTAATTCAGAGACCAAAATGTGCTTCGGATCCTTGAACCCTGAAATTATCAAACTGTAGTTCTTTAGATGCCATTGGCTATTGGTTTATTAAAAAGCCCTGTCTTCGGTACATGTCAGCCTCAGTTACGAACAAAACTGAAACATAGCACCACAATCATCTTAAACACTAATTTCTAATTTGCTTGCCTTAAAATAACAGTGTCTTGGTATCAAAAGTATAATCTAAGATATAGTAATCCCTTCCTGTTGGCCTTGCAGTATGGGATATTGTTAAAATAACTTCAATCACAGCTAAATTATGACAATGTTCAAAGGTAAAACTTATGTATTTTAACTCTTGAGAAACACTGCAACATTTGCCAAAGCAACTGGTACAGTTAACACCAACCATCAAGAGTTGCATTTTTTTCTGAAACCCATTACCTTGAACATGGCTAGAAGTTTCAGACATTTACTTAAATTTTGGTGATACCAGTTGTGACAATGTTGTCCAAGAGAAAATTCATGCACTATCTTGCAAGTATAATCACACCTAAAGTGATTGAAATGAAATAGTTAACCTACCTTTTTCATTAATCACTTACAAGACTCAAGAACTTTATCGTCGTTGACCTTACTTATAAACAATAGATATAGACCTAGTTAAAACAGATGTATCAACATGATATCAAAATTAAAATTAAATTTGGTGTGCTCTAAAAGTCTATATTTACATTGATCTAAAAAATTCATTTACATAACAAGATGGGTTTTCTATGAGCCATTCCTTTAATATAGTTTGAAATATATTTAAATTACTGGACCTAATTTTGCTGAATGGTGGGAGTTCGTCAAAAACGTAATTCTATTGCTTTTATTATGACAGCTACTGTAATAATAAGTTACAACACCTGCTTTCAGTTAATTTAAAAGTAACACGTATTTATTTAATAATTAATTTATTTCTGAACATAGTCACTGTAACCAAACGTTAGTTACTGTTTTTTGACTTCTGATCAATAAGCTGAAATACAGTCTTACACCAAGCAAAAAAATATGTACAGTATGTGCAGTTACTGTTTGACTATTTGACTTAGTATTCACTAACACAAATAACAGTAAATGCAAACATATAAATAAAGGACTTATTTTTTCATTTTAAAAACTTTATAAGTTATTTGAATTCTAGATAAAAAATACATGAAATTAAAAAACCCATAACAAATTCCTTATTCAGTGCTTAGCAATGATGAAAATACAAAACCTTGAATATCTCAAGACCACCAAAACTGCAGCTACTATCCTTTTGGCTTGGCAGAGCAGAGTAGCTTGATTTGGTCAATCTCTAAACAGGAATATCTTGCTTGGATTTGGTTCTGGCCTATGTATATTTTCCCCACATTTCAGTTCACTTAAATTAGAATTTGGATTAATTAAATATATATATCAATTTACTACTGTCATTACTGTCAAGAGTAATAAAAATAGGGCAACAGAGATATAACAGTGCACGTTGTGTCTGTAATATATCCATTTATAGACTCGTGGAAAAAAAATGTATATTTTTAAATGTTTCAAAACAGCTGAAATATGCTTTGATGTTACAGGTGTAGGCAAAATGCATGGGGCTCGCCGAGTAATTGCATTCTGCTTTATGACAGCAGTGCTTCCAACAATCCTACTCATTATTCCTCTCTACTTACGACATAGTGTTTACACAGATGTTATATATGCCGTTGCAGAATCTGATGTTGTGGAAATGGGTAATGGGATATCAACTGTTTTTTGTCAGGTAATCTTACACTTAAAAGATTTTGCTAATATTTACTTTCGAAATACAATTAGGTTATATATTTTTAGTATAAAACCATACTTTAAAAGTAGGCCTGGATAGTAAACTCTCGATTGCCACGAATAGCGAGAAAATATGTCTAATGAAGTTTTTGAGTACAATTCCTACTCATGTCTTCTTGAAATTCACACAATAGGATGGCGAGTGTGATCTAATGCCCAATATCACCCGACATCTCTGGTTTATTTCAACCACTCATTGCAACCGATCCAGTTGCTATTGAGAGTGATTGCTGACCAATCGATGTCTGTTTTGTCTTTCGTGTTAATTTTTAGTACTTCTGATACCTGGTTTGGGGGTTTTACTGATTTAAAATAGAGGAAGAAGGTTACATTGACGATTACACGAAGACTGGAATTGATTTGTTAAATAGAAAACAAAATAACACCGTCGCAGCAGACGTGCGTACTCAGCAAATTCCATATCCTATATAAGTATTAATATTAACATGTAAAAGAGTATGCAGGATTGACGCTGTGAGGAACACTGGAGGTAGGCATTTCTAGCATAAACAATTTTTATTTTGACTATTTATACCAAGTTACATCAACATCAGTCCATAAATAAAGGAGTTTGCCTATTCTCTATAGGATTAAGAATATTAGATATCTGTATTTTAAAATTCAGAAGGAGGAGGTCATAAGTTCCTAATAGTAATTAATAGAGAAAATCAAGCTAAGAATGAGTTGAAACCTCATCCCCGATACTACTAGAGGGGGTGGAAGAGTAGGATGAAGCCACTTCCTTACTTAGGTGAAGATTTCAAACATCAAATTCTATCTGAAAACGTTATGTCAGTTCTAGAATGGATTAGGTGGACCCATGATTTATGGTCTGGATTTTGTTATGTAAGTTAACTACAATTATTGCCAAATCACTCATCACATTCTCTGTTGAACATCAGTCACAAATAATTTACTTGTGACTGATGTGAATTTTATTGTTTACATGGTTCTTGGAAAATGTCTCAACTTTTTAATATCTTTTTACCTAGCGTGATACATAATCAAGGAAATTTTTCATGGTGAGTCTTTTTTTTCAAACGTTTTATAAAATGAGGTACAGTAGAACCTCTTAACAATGTGGACTTAAAGGTTGTCGAGTTTTGAGGATGTTGAGTTTTAGGGAACTTAAAATAACTAAGGGTTGAATAAAAACCCTTATTTAGAGTATTAAAACATGTTCCCTGCTTATATTCATGCAATAGAGAGTGGTATAGCACTATGCAAAAAATACTCACTATTTTATAGAAAAGAGTGAAAAATGCCATTCACAATGTTTATATAAACATATATTTTCGTAGGAACATGTGAATCAAATACTGACACCGCCAAAAATGAAAGAAATTAACCTCGCCACTAGCGCAATAACAAACACAGGCACCAGAGAAGTGCTAGCAGCTCACTGATGTATTAACAACAATGAAATGGCGGCAGCGATCGTTGCCGCGCACACCTGGGAAGAGGCCAGTGCGGCAGCGATCATTGCCGCCCGCAGCGAACATGTTACATTTATGGTACATTTATTGATTTATTAAATACAATACATTTATATCAAAATTTATACTAAGCTGAACACCCAGTGACAACAAATAAGACCTGCCCGGGAATTCCAAGTCAACGCACGGCCTCACAATAAGGAAAGTGGGCCACAGAAGTCCCGAACCTGTGCAAACAATAGGTCGCCTCAGCTAGGCAAGTAAGGAGTGCGTTGAACGACTTTGGAAAACCCAAAACAAAACCTAGTCTGAGTCTTAAGTGCTCTTGGGCTGCCTATATACTGCTTTAGGTTATGGGCAGTGTAAAACAATATTAATTTACCAGCCCTGTCGAGTTTTCGGGAATCGAGTTTGAGAGTTTCTACTGTATTTGCCAAGTAGAGTACATTACTTGATATAGTAGATTAATTATTAGTACCTAGTTTAATTAGGTTAGACAATGCTGAGGCCAGACATAATTAAGGATTTAGGTGTCCCTAATCTGTTTTACAGCTTGTAAATTATTGACGCTGTACATTTTTCTACGAAGTTGTAATAAAGAGTTTCTGATTCTGTTTAGATTCAGCTTAGGAACTTGTGATCAGGTTGTTAAAACACTGTATAGGTTTTACAAAACCCAATTTTACTATTTGTAAAAACATATCACCTACTTACATATCACCCCAATTAAAGAAAAATGGATAAGCAGATAATGTGAATGAACTTAACAATATTAAGTTTTGTAGTTACTCATAATGTTTGTTTTATAAATTTGTTAAGGCTTTGCTTTGTTCAAGAACTTTTTTATTTCTCTAAATCAATGTAAAAGGGATATTCTTACATCACTACTTAGGCTATATGTGCATTTATATTATGCAGACTACCTGCTATATATTAGGATTTGAAGATGAGTGGAAAAATGATCTATAAAACCCACTATAGATATTTTCCGAGCAGTTCAAAAAATGTAAACCAATAACAGCCTTTAACATGTGTGAATGATACATACACAAGAAAATTCCCTATTTTGAGTAATCCTCCTTTCAAAGTCAAACCTGTGGTTACCAAAATGTTTTTTGAATTTCCAAGTCTTATAACCTGATTTGTCATCTACATAACAGCACACCCTACTAATAGGTATACCAGGTAGTATAAAACTCACTTTGCAGCAAACCTGTATCCTGAGAAAATTCCATTTCTTTAATAATTATTTCTAATGCTTATTTTCTTTGTGTATAATTACCTAACCTCTATATTTCAAATGACACTAAGAGTCATAAATCCATTAACCTTTTCAGTGCCAACGTCCGTATATACGGATGTCGGCAAAACGTGCAAGAAGAGCCAGCGTCCAACTATACGGACGACCTAAAAATATATATTTTTTTATTTGTGTTTAGGATATAAAAAACACATTAAATATAATTATTTAAGTTAAAATGTTATTGTAAGTATTTTTGGTTGCAGTCCGTATCCGTCTGTTGTTTGTTTACTTGTTTAGTTAGCCGATATACTTAAGAAATTTGAGATTATTATTATTGTTTGTTTGGTTTCTTTTGTAATAATGAAGTTTTAATGATAAAACAATTCTTAGAGTGTTAACATGTTACAGTAATTTTTCCATGAGTGATTTGAGTTGGAGTGATCAGTAGTCAAATTTAGGCTTTGGCAACATTGATAGTGATCCAGATTTTGATCCTGATAAATCAGAATCTTTTAAAAATAATAATCAGAATAGTTTGAATCATTTTATTCATTTACAAAGCTATAGACACAGTTCAAATTCCATTTCTAATGTATACATATTGTGGAGTGGATTGATCTTTTCAGTAGGCCTAACTTATGCAAAAACCAAAACTCACTGTTTTTTCTAAAATAATCACAAAAACTTTATTTTTGATGACTTTTTACGTATAAACTTTTTGCATATGTGTACAAAACTAAGTATAGTTTTAAAAAAACTTAATTTTAATCGTAAGGAATTTTCTACGGGCATTTTTTTTACTTCAAACTGAAAAATTCATTATAAAATATTATTTAAGTAATATTTTTTCATAATTTATTTTATGAATAAAAATATTAATGAAATTTAATTTATCTGTTACAATTACCTAACTTATTTATGAACAAAACAAAACCAAAAGTATCAATTTTCATCAGTAAAAATAATATAACAATGAAAGTTTTTTTGAACAGCTGAAAACTGCTTATTTCAACCTGGCATTTCTTGCACACGCTATGGAAATAACACCTGGCACTGAAAGGGTTAATATTATCTTAGCATATACCTATCTACTAAATATAGCCTAATCTTAAAATTGAAATTGATGGTTTACATATCTCTCTTTCACAATCTTATTAGTTGAATGGCGCAACTATAGTTTCGGCCATAAATAGGCCATCTTCAGGCACAAGGTAAATAATTTCTTGAAATTTCACTGCTTTAAATAAAACTTGAACAAAAACATAATAAAAACTTAAAATTGAAATCGTTAAAAGAATATTTCAGTGTAATGATTACACCTACCTGTCTATTGTCCAACTATTTGACATCTATAATGCTAGGATCAATCTAAGTTTTGATATATAAATAGTTGTAATCAATTTGTGCTGGACAATGATGACATTATGTTGTGCTTTAACAATCTTAACCTTACATTTTGCATTATTTACAGGAGCATTCTCTGCGGATGAATTCCACTTTCAGTGCCTTTCAAATGTCTGGTGTACCAGAAATATCTCAGACCAACCGGAAACATCTTCAGTTAAAGAAAAGTATGACTTTACCAGATGATACGTTAGAATATTGGGGATTCTATCTACCAAGTGGATCTACTGTTAATCTCTCCGTTTGTGCGAGGTATATCACTGAAAAAATCATTATTTAAAATTGGTTGTATTTAGCTGCATCGCTGTCGTAATTAGTTACTAACATAAAGTTAAATAGGAATCCATCAAATCAATAATGTATGTTCGTCAAGACTCTTTATCATATGATGCAACACTTGACAGGTTTGTGAATGGTGTAATGAAAATAACTGTTCATAAATTAAAAGTATACAATTTAAAATGCTGCTATGGGCTTTGTTGGATTCTGTGTTATGTAAAAAGATTCACACACACACACTTAATACGTAAAAGTATTAAATATTAGTTGTTTATTGACCAATTTTCATAATTTTGATTTCATTAGATAGGGAATCCAATACTATAATATGAGCAAGGTTTGTATATATATATATATATAAATTTGCACACGGATCTCGAAAACGGCTCTAAGGAATTTCTTTAAATTTTGGAAATAACTAATTTCCGAGTAGAAAATAAGTTCTAGATAGGTCTAATGTCCAGGAAAATTCATGTTTTCTTGTAATATTAAGTTTAAAATCTAAAAATTTAACATTACCCTTATGGAGAATAAAATGTAAACAATACAAACCAAAACAGCTGTTTATAACCGTTTGACAGTTCTTGATTGAAGACGGCGGGGAACAATATGTGAATAGAGGTTTTTCATAAATATTTATTTTATGTATATATATATATATATATATAAATAAATAATATACATATAAGTATATAAATAAATGAAAAATTATCAAATTACTAAACAATTTGTTAAAACCAAAGGGTAAAATAACTGTGCGAAATAATAGCAGAGAAAATTATTTCCAAAATCTTTTGTGTTTTGAAAGAAAACGTATTCATTCTATTGCTTGAAGCCACTGTATCAAACCAATTAACTGGTGTAAATTAAATTTCTCTTTTGCTTTTCAATCGTCATTCCTTTTCTAGCAAAATCAGTTGATCACAGGATAATAATAACAAACTGTATGGACATTTAAATTCAGTATAAGATTAGCTAAAACAATTGAGGTTGGCCAAAAACTCTTAAACGACAACGCGAATTTAGCCGACGCCGTAGCTCAGTTAGTAGCGCTCAGATTTCACGTACGCAAGGTCGCGTGATCGATCCCCACCCGAGGGCTATATTTTTGTTTAGTATTTATGCCATATTAATTAAGGGGTATGAAAACGGTTTTATTTAAACCACAAATGTTTTCATTGAGCAGTAAATTTGTTTTAATTTTGCTAATTAACTTGTAAAAACATGTCTTATTCTATCCGAGCAAAGCCCGGTCACCAGGTACTTAAATTTAATATAACATTTCACTCTTAATAACTTTTAAAACAATCAACCCTTTTTAAGGTATTTTAATTTAAAAATTTTAAATGGCCATCATTTTGAAACTAAACATTAGATTAAATAGAAATTTTTGTCTAAATTGGGTCTTTACTATATTAAGATACGTGCCAAGTTTCAAAATAGTCGATTGAAAAAAGACTGAGATATAAATATTTTATAATAATACAAAATGGCAGATATCTTATCTCTCTACCTTGCATGTATTATGATACAGTTGACTCACAATAGTCCGTCGGACCACGATCGGTAATCTGACTCTGTATCTTGCCGCATTTCGTACCGAATGAGTAATCGGTCTAGACATTTGTTTACAGTGTATTGTACAGATTTTTTCATGTTGTGACAGGATTACATGTAAGTAGCAATAAGAAGTAAGAAGCAATACATGCCACTCAGTGCATGTAAGTAGAAAGCGCTTACTTGGTTATAAGACATGCCCAGTGGCAGTCTAGTGCACTACAAGAGCAGGTTCGGTTGCTTGCCTCCAGAAGGCAACACGGTCACGTAGGCGCTAGTGTCTAACAAGTTCACTAAACTGACGACAGATGCCTCCACCTGCCACTTCTTATTGAATTTGTAAATACGTCATGAATTACGACTTTGCCAGTTCTAGGGTTAAGAGTTAAGAAGATGGGTTTTATAAGACATCTTAAATGTGGATGAAACATTTGATGAGATAATATTGGAAGTCACGTCAACTATTCAATATGAAACAATCATGAAAAATAAAAATAAATAAAATCGGGAAAAATACATGTCAGCTGTAATGAAGCTTTGGCCCTCAACACATTAATACGCTGGTGCGAGGAGCATGAACTGGACTCCCAAAACATTTTTTATGGTGAGACATCCAAGAAAAAGCCGTCATGGCTTTTTTCTTGGATTATTGGAGACTGCTTACATAAAAAAAAACAATCACAGACTATTTTAATTCCCAAGTTTGCACAATGTTAGCTCTATACTTGAGGTTTTTTTCCAAACGAATAATCGTTTTGTGTTTTTCAATTTTATATACATTAAATCTCTTTTATGTGAAAAAAGCCTGAATTGATTAATCTACACCTTCGATATCGAAGAGTATACAAAATAATAAGTCAAAAATTAATTTTCCTAACTTATATGGACGAATTCAGTAAGAAAGTCAACTATATTGGATTCAAATATAAACTGTCATATACTAGCATTAAAGAGCCTTCTTCATGAAAAGGTAGTATTTATCCTTGAATAGTCTTAACAACTAATAAGTATTTCAGTTAATATTATATTTGTAAATATTGGATTTCATTGTACCGTTCCTTTTTATCAAAAACTATATCTCTGTAACAATACAGTTTGATTCAGGTATGATGGCGCTCATATTCTTGTTGTGAGTGGGGACAAGATCCTGCATACTTGTGGGCCAATCAAACCTGGAGCACAGACACCACACATGGCTCAGGGGAGAGGACAAGTGGTCGTAACGTACGAGGGTGCAGCTCAGGAGATCATGCACTCAGACTCCTCTGCCTACAAGACAAAGTATGTCAATGTGGACAAGCACAGAAATATAGCTGATGAGGATGGAGAAAACCATGGAGGGGAAATTGAAGACGTCTTTCAGAATGGACATTTGGGAACAACTGGTGAACCAATAGCAAAAATCAGAAAACAGAGACATCAAAAAACAAGGAGGAAACACAATCGTGACAGTGGAATGGACCTGGAGGAAAATGAGAGTGATATAATTGTTCGAAAAAGGTCTTTGGAAAATGTATTAAACAGCAATGACAGAGAGAGTCAATTGAGGAGAAAAAGGAGAGCGGAAGCTGTTCCAAAGATCAAACTAGATGGAGGTATCGCTCACGGAGGCAATGCTATCAACTTCACCAAGAAAGAAAACGATTCCTCAATTTCAAGTTTTGAACAGAATCTTCTTACTTGTCATGATGGTAGAATACTTCTACACAAGGAATTTTCGCCATCAGAACAATGCACTAGCTTTAATTATCTTGAAAAGGACAATTCCCATCTCCAAACCACTCATCAAGTTGAGAAAAATGGCTACTATTATTATATTTTTTATAGTGATAACGATTTTAGAGACAACTCCATACATGCCATATTTGATATATACAAACCTACTTATCAATATGTAAACTACTCCAAAGGTTGTATTAATGTTACAGAGTGCAGGTTTCCCATAAGAATGTTCTCTGATGATATGGTGGTAGTTGAAGTCCCCACTAGAGATGGTATAGAACATGAGTCTGATGACATAACTCACCTCATCTCAACGTGCCATCCGAGAACAGCTGTTTATGCCTTTTTCCCTGTCACCGTGCTTTTCCTCATTCTAGGCTGTGCTTTCCTATAATACCAGTTTTCTTCTTTGTAAAAAGACTGAGTATTATAGTTTTTCAATTATGAAAACATGCAATCATAGATGTCACCCTTTCACTATTTGTGAAGTTATACCTGTTTTGAGTCAGAATAGGTTGAGTCAGGGGAAAATTAAGTTTCCTTAAATTTTATTTGGTGCTAATGATATGAAGTGGTTGTCGATGGTAGTCATGTTTTAAAAGGAGTAGAAGTTATTCAGATGCTATTTTTGTTAAGAGTTAAGTATTGGCTATGAGCACTACTCTTGGGTTTCCAAGGTCATTGCCGTAAAGGGTGGGTGAAGGGATCTGTCATACACGCTTATACACACAGTCCGGTTTAATACAGACTAACAATAGCCGACTGAATATAGAACTTTTTTCTTAAATCTTTTTTCACTCCTTTCATACTTCCTAAACAGAAAGTAAATTATGTATTGTTTCATGCAAAAATTAATTATGCTTCTAGTGGTAGTCATAATCATTTTTTCCACATCAGGGGGGTTTTTTCTTCAATTCCGTCCGCTTCATCCCACTGAAAGTCAAAATATCCCAAATTCAGATTGTTTTTAAATAACTATGGACTGGTACAACTTTGGTTTGATAACCTATAAGTTTTACTTGGCCTCAAATGCTTCACAAAATTGTCCAATCTTTTCTGGTTGTTTATAATTGGTGTCAGAATAAGTGTAAGTTAGTCATGGTGAGTGTCTGACTAAATAGAATAGTTGTTAATTTGATTATTTAAAAAAAGTATGTTACAGTAAAACTCTGATTATCATTCAGAATCAGAATCATTTTGATAATCAGAGTTAAACTAAGTCGATTTTCTGAACCGTGAACTTTTTGGAGGCAGAAGTGCAAAGTTGAATGGTAAAAAGCAATGGCATTAAAAGCACAATATGGTAGGGAGACCTATTTTTTATTTTTTGTTTAAATGTGTATTGTGCTCAATGTTATCCATATAATATTAGCAGTTAAAATTTATAAATAATGTTTATCCAATCATCTAAATTTTTAATTACTATATGAATCAGATTTGGTTTCCATTAATTTAAGTAATCAGAGTTCTACTGTATAACTAATGGTACTCTATAACTAGTCTCCTGGCACTTGGTCACAATTTTCCTTACTTTCCAATAGTTGTGTTTATATTTTCTTTAGTAAGAATTGGATTGTAAGAAAATAAATAACTTTAATACTAGCACTTCTGTAAAATGAAATCTGTTCTTCATATTAATAAATAAGTTATATTTATCTTAAAACGTTCGGTCCCAAATATATAATAAATGTATTTTACTAGACTGAATCCACTAAGAGGTTTTAATTAATATGTCGAAAAAGTTAAAAAAATAAATTAAACGTGGTGGGATACAATTTTTTCCCTTTTTACTGAACTAGTTTCAAATTTATTATTTTAATCATATACAATTGTGTTGCAATGGTTAAATTTACATAATAATGTTCAATATTAACCATTTAACTATTATTAAATGTTTTTTGTATTAAAAAGTTATTTAAGAGTCAACATATTGTAAAGGAAAATTAGAAAAAAATAACTAATTGAAATGTTAATCATTTTCCATTGAAACACTTTTTTTTGTATATTGATAGGCTGAAAAAATCTGAGAATTGAAAAATCTGATTTGAAAATATGACGACTGGTTTTCATAGCAATGCTGTATCCAGTAAAAGGAAATTGCATTGATTTAATTTTGTTAATTTAAAATGGTTGGTTTAATAAAGATGAGATAAACAAATAAATGACCCACTTAAATTAAACATTCCATTGTAAAGTAGCATATCATATATTTTATATATCTTATGTGTGGTTTTGTAATAATGTCCTAATACTAAGAATCATTTGGAGTTTGGGGTTTACTTGTAGGTTAAGTAGTGATAAATATTGTGACTGATCAGATAATCTGATTCATACATACCATTTTATCACTTTTGGAAGTAGGTAGGCTTATTATTTTAACAAATTTATATTTTTAGTTTTGTTTAAAACCCCTTAGTTATTGTTTTGTCTCATTTAAATCATGGGTGGCTTCAAGGGAGGGGCAATTGCCCCTTCTGAGACTAGTGAGTATTTTATTAATTGTAATATTTCGTAAATAAAAATATTCAGAAGTTAAAAACAATTAATTACAAAAATCAATGTGACCATCAATTTTAAAACTGTTAAGTATCCTCTTTAGGCATGTTTAGCTTTTTTTCATACATCATAATGACGTCAAATGTATATTAGTTTTATAATCTTTGAAACTGCTAAAAAATTAAGTATTGAATTTGACAGTGCTTTCATAGCAGGTGGTTGGAAATACCTCATATCTAAATTGAGTTTCAATGTTTTTTAAAATCAAATTATGATATTCTTGTCTTCTCTTTAGTTTTCCTTCAACATTTCTAAAATAATGCATTGAATAGGTACTGAAGCCGCCCCTGATTTAAATAAGTTTTATGAAACAAATTATTCCTTCAAACAATCTCATTTTTTATTATCTAAATATTCAATATTACAATGTAAATGACTGGGTAATAAGTAATTTTGTCATGAATCATTTGAGATATTTCTTGTATTCGAGTATAGGATTAGTTTGCATAAGAATGAATTGCAACAAATACCAAAACAATGTTAATATTGATCCAAAATACTAAACAAGAAAAATAACATAAAGTTTAGGAAACATTGAAAAGTGATGCTGGAATTTTACACATTTTAAATTTTATATTTAACACTACTATGCTTAAATTTTACTGATCAATAAATTCAACCAACTGAAAAAAACTCCTATACACATGCACACCTCCGTCCATTATTTCCTGTATGTTTAGAAATGGGAATTGTAGCATATGTATGGCACAGCTTCAGACAAAAAGCAAGAAAGGAAGGGGGTACAAAAGATATATTTTATCCAAATGGTTTTGGTTTCAACACCAACCCTTACCAAAGAATAAAAAGATTGGAAACAAATATCCAATTAAGAATCCAACAGAGTGATGAATTTTTATTATTTAAATGTCTAGAGCCAATGGTATCAGTTACTATATTAAGTTCAATAATTATATCAATCATTAAGATAGATATTTTTGCTTCAACTTCATGGATGTGATTTTTAAATTGCATAAAACACAAAGACTTATGATATGACTAAGAAATTGAATGTAAGTTTACTAGAATAGTAAATGTTTATTGTCATTCAATGTGAAACATGTAATAGACATTACCAGGTAAAGGTACAAACAAAAGGATGTGAACTGTGGAAGAAACTATGGAATAATCAAACCCATCCATCCCTATTTCCCCATCTCTCTTTGAATAGTTCTCGAAAGTAGTTTTGATTGATCACAGTCTTATATGTATAGCTATAGTTCAGAAACGAGTAATCCCTATTATACTCATTACTCATATTCATGATTTACTCCTGTACTTTCTAGGTTCATCTGCATCTTATTATTATACTGTATTTGTAGTGTTTTTCAATATTTTTTGAATCTTCAAAATTCAAAATGCATCTTCAGAACAGGGTGATAAGTACAGGAATTTAGAATATTATAATTCTGAACTGATATTGAATAATTATTACACTCCTGGTTGAAGTATACAGTGTTCTGAAATATTGCAAACTCTTATTTTTTATCTCTTATTATTTTACCAACTGATTCATATTAGCCTAAGTCTGTCAGTATTGAATGAATTATTTTATCTATGTTGTAGACAAAAATGTATATGAATTTACTCTATTTCTTATATTTTCAACACCAGTTGTAAGTGTAAAGTTTTAAGTGTACTTAATAGATGTTAAATTGGACAGGGTATGTGCAATATATTTGTTTTGTATTTATTTTTTATGTAATATATTACTGATTGAGTGCTTCCTGATGGTATGCTTTTGAAATCTCAGTACAGTTTATTCAATAGCCTAACATGTTTTTTGTGGCCTTCGCTCAGTTTTCAACAAAAAATTAATGAGTTTGACATTCTTATTGTTTTTAAGATTAGAAAAGTTATAAGATAAAGGGCACTGCTAAGTCTATTGTTTTCTATCCATAAAATCAACATTGTGAAACATTTTTAACTATAAAAGAAACAGCGAAGAGAGTAAACACCATTAATCTGCAAAAGTATATTTTTTTAAATTCACAGATACAGGCCTGCTGCGACAGGTGTATTGTTAGAATGAAGTTAAAACTAATTTTTCAATAAGGTTGCCAGGTTTTTGAACTGTCTAGATATTGAGTTCCGAGTTACTGTATTTGACTGTAATATCAACTCAGGGTTGCGGAACTTTCAATTATTTTTAGTACCCTCATGTTTTCTTTCATTATCTTCTTTCTTTATGCATCTCCTTGGATGAACAATATCTAAATTCTACATGTAACATCACAAACTATTATTCAAACTGTAAAGACCTGCTCATAACAGGGGTCTACTGTGATTGGAATATTTCTGACGGTTAATCTGTTATTTAAAAATCAAAAAACTTAATTTTATAAGTGTAGTATCGTAGACTGAATGATTTTTACAAGTGCCTAATAACTTGTGTTTGTAAATGATGAGTCGTTAAAAAGATCCCGGCTATATATATGTGTAAATATGAGTGTGTATTGTATAATTAAAAACCACAGTTACTTAAACATAGTTCAATTAAGGTAGTAAAAAAGTGATAGGGCGTTTATCATAAAAGTCGTATAAAAATTAGTTACCATCCCATATTTATTCAACCATATTTCTATTAAATATAATTATAGATTTAAAGATACACATTTCTTTTCTAATATAAGTCAGTCTATAGACAGGTCATGCAGATACTATGATATTAACATGTAACCTCAACATCTAACATCACCTCACTATGTAAAGTTTAAATAAGAACAAAGCAACCAGTCCATTGAGCATATAATTTTGGTGTACTACTTTTCCCAATGATTTTTTGGTCATTGACCAAAAAGGAGCATAACCTCTTCAATCTTTTCTTAATAATTTGTATACCTCACTCATTTCCCAACTTCGGCTATGCCTTGGTCATTAGACTTCACCCATAATGAAAAAATAACACACTTTGGGGATGAATTAAGTATAATTAATTGATCCCCAGAAAGTATAATTTGTATAATTAAATATTATTTGAATAGACATTTAAAAAAAGATTGTTGAAATTATTTATCATTCAATTAACGACTATTTAATCCAATTTGTTGGCATAAAAGCTGGAAATTGTACACTACAAAACAGTTTTCCTTGATCAAAATTGAAATAAAATGTTCAGTTTGAAACAAATCAGCCTTACAAATTATTGTAAATATTTTGTAATTTTCTTGGAAAACGGTTGAGAAATAAGGAAGAAACTGATTTTTTAATATCCTCCAAAAGAACAACATTGGGTGCTCTCAGACAAAAAATAGAAATTTTCTCTGGAACTGTTAGTCGTACACTAATGATTCAATATATTGTTTAGTTTTTAAGCTGGTTTTAATGGTGGTAACATTATTTTATAATAGTATTGTTTTGCTCAAAAATAAAAAAAATTACATTTTAAAGCCTATAACTTATAAACCATTCATTCTAATCTACAGACATACATGTGGTTTGTTTCACATTTCTTAAGGGTAGTTTAACACTAAACCGTGTTAAACTACACTTAAAAATAAAAAGTACAAAAAATTGTCTGGAGATATGGTGGCCAAAGTGCACCTGTATACCAAATGTCATAAACATAAAATATTAGGTTATGAGCTGTTTGTTTCATTGGACAGACTGTATTAAGAATTTTATTCATTGCAGTCATTCATACAAATTTCTACTTAACTTGCTGTCTCCTTGTTTTTGTCATGATTTTATAAGACTGTCTAAGACATCTTACAAAAGGATAATAAGAAACTAAAGAAAACTCTTTTTCTTTAAACAGACTATTCAATAAACATTTTTTATTATTTTGTACTGTAAATGTTTCAGAAACCTTTACTTTGAATATTATATAGTTTTCTTAATTCGGAATAAAATTAACTATTTACTGTACATCACGGGTTTAATGTGAATCTTGATTATGACGAAATTTACCATATAAGCAATTTGTACCATGTGATTTGATAACTGATATCATAGCTGGAGTGTACTTCCTTAAAAACTAAGAAGAAAAAAATCTATAAATATTTACCTTATACTATACCTTTTTACACATTTTTACTATAAACTGCTTGATTATTGGAGTCAGTGGATTTCATTAAAATTCATTAAAAATTAAGGTTAACCAATTGTCCATTGTAAAGTTGTAATTTGAAAATTTGGAACTAAAAAAATATAATATTTGCTATAACCATTAATAAAATAATTATTCTGTTCTTATCATCTTATGGTTAAGCTCAAAAATAATATATTTTGAGAAAGTGTGTTTATATAACTCATATATTTATTTCACTGAAAGCAGTTTAATTATTTACTTAATTATATTTTTTATCGGAATATAAATCTATTTCAATGATAACAAGCTCATTATAACGTCAACTGAGAGGCCTATAAGTGTGTAAATAATATTAAATATTACTTATCGTGTTATAATTTTTGCATTGTAAAATACTCACCAAAGATTTATAAAATATATTTGTATTGTTAAGTTTTGTATCTCTTGTTGAAAATATAAACTTAATGTTTCATTTCTTATCTACCCAACCAATATTTTTATTTTGTCTTCCCATTGGTCATTTCTTAGTGAGTTGTTATGTTAACTCATTCATGGCTACATGGACGCATTTGCTGCCATCTAGTAGTGTATGTTTTCATGGCATACTACTGCTTCAGGTTAAGAGCTAGAACTTTGGAACTTGTGCCAGCACTAGTTTATAATACATTATATATCATGTTAGCGTAGGCTGTATAGGATGGTGCTGCTACAGGTGTGACAGTCCCGAGAACTGCTTGTCAGTGAATCAGACAACTGGCCAAAAAAAAGCCTAAAACACATGGTAAAGAGTGTATATTTAACACGTTCGGGATGTAGTGCGCCCGATCGGGTACACAGGTGCTTCTGTAAATGGCGGCAGTGTATTCAATGAGGTACATTCAGTACCTTACTAAAGCGTGTGGTGCGCGAGTTTGTGTACACTTGCTGTTTCCGTTGATGGCCAACACAGTTGTAATAAATATAGCTGAAATGTGTATCCGCCCCCTGGCAGAAGACCTTTAGTAAGTGTATACCCAATCGGGTACACGTTCACATACGTTTAAGGCATAAAAAAGTTAAAAACAAATATTGGGTACAGTTTATACAAATTTATAAAAATATAACAAATAATTTTGGGGAAAAACAATGATAACAAAGTACTTTTTTCATCAAAACAAAGCGAAACTTTTAAAAACCTTAAGTACGGATTTTGGTCATTTTTAGCGAATTTCCCATAGGGAAGAAGCTATTACCGTAGGTCTCATGGCGAGACTTAAGCCCGGGGCCATGGTATTTATATATATTGGCTCCGCCAAATAAAAAAGTCGACATTTTCACTTCCGTCGCAAACGTGTTAAATAAATTTAATATTTCACACCAAAAAACTGTACAAAATTTGTTTTTATGACTTGTGGTGTAGCAAAATAGTGTTTTATCAACTCGAGGCAGCAAATGTACATGTACTTATTTCTTTTTTCGTGTTAGTGTAAAAAACAATAAAAGAAACATAAAAAATCACTTCAAAAATACAAGGATACACAACTTCACGTTTCGACAGTGCAAACCTAATCTCAGGTGCTGATGGCAGCATATGTGTCTACGGAAGTAAACGGCCATTTTCACACCTTTTCAACACCTGAGGGAGTCAAAAAGAGATCTTCACTAGCAAAAACTAAAGTAAAAAGTAAGAATTTGGTATAGTTTTATAATTCAGGATGGCGAACTGGGTTTGGAATATAGGCTTTGGAATTGGCTTACCCGTGAACGTGGATTAAAAAATATATTAATGGTACTTAAAATACTATTTAAGAATAATGGTTTCAATATTAAAAACAAACAATTTATTTGAGCTTGGTCAAGCCAGAAGCTCTTATTTTTTTATGGAATATTTGAAGCCCTTAAGTTTAACTCTACTATCAGGAATTAATTTCTCAAGTTCAGATGTGTCTTGAAGCATACTCTGAGCTCTAGCTCTCAGATGACAAACACTATTTGTTATGTCAATAAACTTCACCAAATATTTTTGTTATTGGTTTTATTTTTATTGCTATCAGTAATGGTATGATAATTATTATATCACTAATATTAGGAAATATTATATCAGTATAATAATTTTTATATCACTAATATTAGGAATAATGCTAAAGATAACATTAACAAAGTAACCCCCACTAATAATTTTTCAACTGAACCAGCTTCTAAAAATATGTCTAATATTACAATATTTCACCAGAACATACAACATTATTCTTCGCGAATTTTGTCGCTTGAAATAATATTAGATGAAATAAAACCTGATTTAGTTGTACTTAGCGAACATAAATTGTGCAGTAATGAGATTGATCATGTAACTATGCCAAACTATTCAATTGTAAGTTATTATTGTAGGAATACATTTTATGGAGGTGGTGTTATGATTCTGGCACGAAATTGTAAAAATATGAAAGTTAAGCCTGTAAAGATTCCAGAAGTTGAAATATTTTTATCTGATAAATACTTTGAATGTTGCATGGCTGTAGCCACAGTAAATGGGTTTAACCCTAGAACACAAAGGCGTCGTCTGAGAGACGACGCGCAATGTGTCATTTTTACCCCTAACCCACTTCCACTCCACTAAAATTCACAAAACTCCGTGTAGCTGTCGGTCTTGGCCTAATATTAAAAGGGTCTGGTTGGTGTTCGCTTGCGTCCTTTGTTTAACGAGATTTTAATGTTTTTTAAGTTCGCGTCGTCAGGTTGACTACGCCTTTGTAACAACGCACAGTTCGCGGCAGACTCACAACTTGTTCGGATCGTGGTGTCTTGTTGCAGAGTATAGTATACCTTCGCTTTTTCGCGTGTTTTGGTGTTAGTTAAACATTATATTGGAAATATATGTTGTATATAGTGTAAATATTTATTTTAATTGGACCAAATGTGCAATAACACTTTCAGCAGTCGTAAAATAAGGAGGTGGCCCCTATGCATGCTTATAACATCATAAACATCACTTTAAATGATATATACGTATTATATGTAGAAAATCGTGTCTGAGCCAATCGTGTAAGCCCCTAAGTCGGCAAAACCTTTTAGAGAAACGCACATAGAGCTCTTGAAGTACTGGCTTTAGACAACAATTTTGCCACGAACTCTCGTCCGGCAATCTATTGCTTATATTTTAAATGTAAGTGTACCAAATGAAGCTCCACAACCAGTCCAAAAAGGTAGAAAGGTTTGTGCCTTCTTACCTCCAAGATTACGGCGCATGACAAAACATTTTGGTGGACGTTGCGCAAATGTCATGTGTGGCGAACACCAAGGGACAATCTGCTGCCAGTGCCAGAACAATTAGGATTTGGAGATTAAACTCTTATAAAACATTAATTCAATGTTCACTTTAAGTGTTTTTATAATTTAAAAAATTTCCCTGTCATTAAAAGTATTTTTTATTTATTTTCAAAAAAGTAGTCTGAGAGACTACGCCTTTGTAACAATGCTTGGCTCAGGGAGCCTTTGTGTCCTAGGGTTAAATTTCTGTTGGTTGGTTTATATAGGACTCCAGGAACGGTCGTTGAAAGCTTTTTCCTCGAAAAATTAGATAAAATATCAGAATGCTGTTGTCGCTGGAGATATAAATATTAATAATTATGTTAAATTTTGACAGTAAAAAATCAGTAAAAGAACATTTTTCTCAACTAAATATTATGACAGTTTATGGAAAATACATTTTTCAAACAATTATGTGTGCAAAGGCTTCCAAAGATACGCTTCCTCAATTAGGCACACACCATGATTATAATACGCGACACAAAAATTACCCAGCTATAAATATACATAGCCTGGAGTTTTATAATAAAAAACCAACTGCCACTGGAGTAAAATTTTTAAACAAATTGCCCAGGGTCATAAAACAGATCAATGAAATAAATACTTTCAAAAGAAAATTGAAAAATTACATAATTAATTAGTAAATCGTTTTATTCGTTTGATGAATATTTAATTGCTTGACTTTGGTATGAACTTAACTTTATTTTATATGAATTTATATGTGATATTAAGTGTGACGCCATTCTGATCCTGTAATTGTGACATAATGAATAAAGATTGTCTGATTCTGATAGTGGTAGCGTCTTAAACTTCTTAGGCAGGGGGGGGGAATACATAAAATGAATAATTTTAGTAAAATTCAAAAACCTAAATCAATTTATAGCCCCAGTCAAACATCAATTGACAATATAATAGTAACAAAGCCAGAATACTAATAACTAAAAAAACAAAACATCATATTATAAAAATGAATAGAATTTCTATACAACTCAACAGAAAAATTAGGACTATTAAAATTTGAGAAAGCAATGAATAAAATTTATATAACATCAGGTAACAAATTAACAGATTAAAATACTAAAGTTATGATTACAAAGAATAACATTTTTGTTATTCTTATTTATTTTTATTGTTTATTTTTGATGAATGAGAAATAAAAACGGTAAATACAAGCTAAAATTTAACCAAACTACTTTTAATGTGAATGCGGTCATTGCTCGAGATGAACTTTTGAGTTCCTCTCCATAGTCTCTGCGGTTAGAAATGGCATCCGTGGTAAATTGTCCATTAAAATTATGTGTTTTAAGACATCTTCAACATTTTCCAATTGACTTTTGGGATTTTACAATCGGTTTTAAACCCAAAAACTAAAAATCTTGTAAAGATTTTACACAGGCTATCATAATCTTTATGATTCAAATAGAGAAGGATAGTTTAGTAAAGTTAAAGTTTCAATTTTATTTCAAATTTAAAATCTTTTAGCGAATTTCCCATAGGGAAGTAGCTATTACCGTAGGTCTCATGGCAAGAATTAAGCCCGGGACCATGTTATTTTTTCTTCTTTAGGTGCCCAGAGACCAAAAACAATAGTCGTTAAAATTTTTATATATATATATATATATATATGTATATATATATGTATATATATATATATATATATATATATATATATATGTGTCTGTTAGCACGATAACTCGCGTAAAAATGGTGCGATCGAGACCAAATTTGGTAGAGACGTGTATTCCTACAAATGCTTGGACGAGTTCGTAAACCAGACATATCGGTCAATGGGAACGGGTAGTTTGGGGGGGTTTTGTACCCCAAAATGGGGTTTTATGCGTTTTTCACATATAATTTTTAAATATTTCTAATTTTATATTTCACCATTGGAATCAGATTTAAAAACTACACAATTAAGTTCCTTAAAGTTTTTCTCTATCTCCAACGGTTACCGAGATATAAGAAAATCTAAACACAGTACGTTGTATTTTGAGGCTCCAATGTTAATCTTATGGAGGATAAGGAAAAATTAATATTTCACTTATTAACCAATATTTTTGGATAAAAATTTATATTTAGCTTTATGTGGTTGAGGTTCATCCATTCATGCTTAAAAATCATAGTTTATGTGTTTATCATGGCAGCCAACCTGCATACTCTTTTCCCATGTTAATCATATGGAGAATAGGCAAACTCCTTTATTTATGGACAGATGTTGATGAAAGTTGGTATAAATGTTAAAAATAAATGTTTTTGAAGGTATAAATGCCTACTCTTAGCGTTCCTCACAGCAGCAAACCTGCACACTCTTTCCCATGTTAATCTTATGGTGAATAATAAAATAATTCTCATGTTCATCAACAGATTTTGACCACTTGACTTGTCGTATATTATTATTATTATATTATTGATTTGGAAATTCGCTGAGTACGCAGGACTGCTGCGACGGGGGTATTTGTCTATGTTTTATCTGAATAAGAGGGTTTACTGTCAGGTCATACAAGGACTAGACATTAATATACCTTGTTGGCTAAAACAAAACTATTAAATATTGAACATCAAACATGTTGTATCAAACATCTTGGTAATTAAATCAATAAGTCTTGAGTTTTTCTGATAATTCAAGGCATACCTGGAATAAAAATCCAGATTGAGAAATTTCTATTTATTTTTTTGGGTCTGGACATTGGTTGAAAACAGAATAAGTACAAATAATAAATTCAGTTTATATTTCAAAGCAAACATAGAAATGGAACAGGAGTTCAGTCTTATGGTTAGCCAATTTTTCCTCAAATCACAATCAAGTGCTGAAACCTGTGCTAAGCCTTTCAAACTATTTACAAATTAAGTTATAAATCCCTGATAGTATTAAGCATACAGTAATATATAAAATTTCAAATTCAAAGTTTTTTGTGTCAAAGGAAACTTTGGTATTTACAAAATTATTATCAAACTACTAAAGTAGAGCGATGAAAATTTGGATGCCAAAAATCCAAACCACTCCACAGGTATTTGCAGCACCATATATTAAAATTTTGCAGGAGAAACTGCCAGGTCGAAGCAAGAGATGAGTGGCTAACCAAGGCAGATGAATGAACCTTAGCGTGTCAATTTTTAACTTAGTGACTCAGCCTTACCCCCTTGTTCAGTTCCTCACATTTTTTCCAAGAAACATACTTGAGCAATGCACATTTAATATATTTATGAACAAAAAAAACATTATTTTGTTTAGAACCTTACTATTAGTATTGTAGGCCTAATTATGTGTTCAAGAGGTATATGTAGGTTATGTTCGAAAATCCGGACAAATCTATAATACGAACTACATACAGTCCCAATTGGTTAGGATTTTCGACGCTCTACTGTACTATTAAATTCAAATCCCTTATTGGATTACATAAAAAAGTACAAAATACCAAAACTGTCTGAATGCATATCGAGGTAATGACACTTAAATGACTGAGAAAACAGACAAAGCAAGTAATAATGAATGAAAGATGCAAAACCTACAAAAAGGTTTCAGAAAAGTTCGTAGTAAATAAATTCTTAGTTAATCAGTAAATTTCCAATATTACCTTTTTGGACTTTTTCAATTTGTCCTGTTATTTATTAACTGTACAATGTTAGTGGAGGTGAAGAAATTTATCCTGTTTGCAAGTGACTACCTAATAATTACATTTAAATTTACAGTTTCATTAATAGATATTCAGTTACTATTGTCAAAAAATAAATAAATAAAATAAAAAGTAAGTAAGTAAACAATAATATGTGAGTATTGCACCTCCTGTCTTGTGCTCCAGTAGCTCGGAGGTGAAGTGTTGTGGTTAATTACTTTTTGTATTTGTGTATTGTGCATGATAGAAGGGCATAATTTTTATTTGATATATTTATTTTTTACAATAAATATTTTTTATAAACTATTTTTTACAATAGTTATAGAATATCTAAGTAAGAAAATCTTTAAATTTAAATTAAATTATTAGGTAGTGGTTTGATAACAGGAGGAGTTTCTTCACCTCCAGAACTGTTGTATAGTTAAAAACACAGTTGGTAGTCCAACAAGATAATATTAATAACCAATGTAATTATGAATTTCAAAGATTCTGTAATTAGTAAAGCTACATGGGTTGTTGGATTTCTTTGGGGAGATGAAGGGATTTTACTGTACGTTTTATCATTGTCAAGAGATCTCTGATTTTACTTAGCACTAGAGCATAATCAGTTCTTCAACAAGTATTTTTTTAGTTTTTTCAACTATAAATATAACCTATATTTATATATATTTCCAAACTTGATTGAATCAAGATTATTTTCTTCTGTATATATTCTTTTGTTTTCTATGTAAGAAATCAATTTCAGTTTTTGTGTAATGATCAATACAACTTTCTTCTGCTATTTTAAATCGGCAAACGCCCTAAACCTGATGAAAAAAGCACTAAAAACTAATACGAGAGACAAAAACGACATTGACCGGTCAGCAATTACTCTCAGTATCAACTGTATTGGGTAAAGTAGAAGTGTCAGGTGGCACTGGGTATTAGATTGCTCGCTAATCTACTGTGTGAATTCCGAGATGTGCAAGCGTTTTACGATAAAAATATACTGTATTTACATAATTTCTCTTTTTTGTGGTATGCACAGTTAATCTGCCTCACGAAATGTCCCCCCACAGATATTCGAGTTTACTGTTTCTTGCTTTTGTATTTATTCTTATGTTAATAATTCATTATTGAGTGTTGCCCGTACAATGTGTATTTCAGAGCGAAAATATGATAGTAGAGTTGTAGAAAAAATGCTATAAAATAAACTTAGTGAACAAGATTATTGAAAAGAAAAAGGAATATAAACTAAGCAGAACTTAAATTCAGGCTGTAACTATACACTTCCTGAACATGAAGTATAAAGTATTGTTTGCAAATAGTTGACTTATCATTTGCAACATCAAGACATGTTGCAGCAAATTATAATTAATTTTTGCTTTTGAAAGTACCATTAATAAATTCATAGGAGGCACTAAGCGGATTACCATCTATGAACACATAAACAAGAGCACTGCAGGGCTTAATGTAAGGTTCAATGTCTTCTAGAACTTTTACATAATTTTTCTTCAAAGACAAAGTCACTAAATTGGGTAAACATGGGAATCCCACAAGATTTCTTAGGTTGTTTTCATCGAGGACAAGCACCTGAAACAAGTAATCATTACTGTATCTTGAAGCAGGTTTTGTTGCAATGCACTATCTAAATTTTTTTTAAAGGAAATTATGTGATTCATTGCAAATAAAAGACAAGTAATTGACATTAATAAGTGCTGAAACTGTGACAGCATATAAAGTAATTCATATTTCTTTCCTCACCAATATATGAACCACAATGAATGTATAAAATATGTTAAGATAATAAAAAAAACCCAGGACATGAGCTTGTGTTTAGTCAGTGGCATGCACAGACACATATTCTGAAAACATGTGTAACTAGTCTTGTTTACACCTGCCAGAAATCATTATTTACGTAATTGTTATCTTGGTTGTTCACTTGTTTTTGGTGTTCACTTTGGTTGTTCACTACTGCCACTGTGTGGTCACAGTTGCTCTCTATAATGACATTTGAGCACTGGTTCCTGGTAGTGGTACTTTTTTGAAGAACCACTGGTAACTTACATGATTGAAAATAATGAAAATGATGATTTGTTCCTCCATTATCAGTTATAATATAAAGTACAAATTTCTTAGTTTAGGAAGATACTAGCCACTGTTACAAGTAGTGTGGCTAGTTTGAATAAAACAAAAAACAGGTTAAAAACTAGAAACTTATGAGTCCAGTCCTTCAAGTAAAAACAGAACTGTAGATAAGTTGCTCCTCGCAGCGTTCTCATTGGAGATGAATAAAATTAATGCACAACCTTTTGCGAAACTAAAACTTAATTTTAAAGATATAACTTAACTGGTTCATATACTGAAATAGGTTATTTATTGAATAACGCGATGGAGCAGTGATACGTCTCTAATCTCAAAAATCCATGAAGTGAGTTTTCTACAAAATTGTTTCAAATCATTTGACTGTTTAATTTCGAGTGGTAATGCATTAAATAGTTTACCACTGAAATAATTCAAGCTTCTTCTAAATAAAACCTTTTTAACTTTAGGCAGCCTGATTAGGTTTTGATTAAAGCCTCTGGTCGTATAATGGAATTTGTCCGATTTTACATTCCCACTTCTGACATAAAACATACGTAGAACTTTATAAACATACAAATGTTGCATGGGAAGGATTTTTAATTGCTCGTACAATGGGAAGGAACTATCTCTAATCTCTTTCCCGGTTATAGTTTTGATAAAATGATTCTGCGTAGTTCTGATTTTTTTGATTAGATAATTGAAAGTTATACCCCAACAAGAGATGCCGTATTGAACTCTAGAGTGTATTAAGGCAAAATACAATGAGCACATTAGATTAGTTTCGCAAATGTTTCTTAAAAAATAGAATTTCCTGATTGAGAGTTTCATTTTTAAATGGATTTCATTTACGTGTCTATACCAATTTAAATTTTCATCTAAAAAGACACCCAGATATTTAAAATAAGACACCTGCTCAATTACTGGACATTTACAATCGGTTTTTGTACAATCAGTGACGTGATAGACAATGGGGGAGTTGAACTTACGAAATTTTTGGGAAATTTACGCAAATCAAAATTGATGTATTTTGTTTTGCTTACATTGACAATCATATTATTTGTAAACACCAAGCTCGGAGCGTTGTCAAATCATGGATCATCTTCTCTTTAATAATCATAGGGTCACGTTATGAATACAAAAATGCTACGTCATCCGCAAAAGCACTTATATTACCATGAAATCTTTGTTCAAGTAAATTATTAATGAATATTAAAACAATGTGGCAGACGTCACCGATCCTTGCGGCACACCTGCATGTATAGGAAGTTCGGTACTCAGATGTTCGCCCACGCGTACTCGCTGCGTCCGACCGATCAAGAAAGACTCAAACCAACGTTGCGCAACGCCACGAATTCCTAAAGCTTCCATTTTTGCTAACAAAATTTTGTGATCCACCATATCGAACGTTTTTTTTTTATCTATAAAGAGGCCGGTTGTTTTTAGACTTTCATTCAAGCTATTAAATATTTTATCTGTAAAATCAATGAGGGCATCTTCAGTTGACTTTTCTTTCATAAAACCAAACTGCCTTTCACTAAAAAACTGTAACCTATTTAAGTATTTCACAAGTCTATTTACCATAAGCTTCTCTATTATTTTAGAAAATATTGACAACAGGCTTATTGATCTTATGTTGTCTAAGGATGAGGACTTTCCCTTCTTAAATAATGGTGTTACATGACTTAGTTTGAGATCTTCAGGGAAAACTCCTTTTTCAAAACTTAAATTTATAATGTAACATAAAATGGATGAAATTGATGGAGCTATATGCTTAATCAAATATGTATTGTAATTATCATAACCAGAAGATGATTTATTTTTAAGTTTGTTAATAACATTTAGCAATTCAAGTTCAGTAACCGGGTCAATAAAAAATAAATATAAACTATAACGGCAATTAACCAATTGTACATCTGGGATATTTCGACTAACATTTACAGTTGGCTGGTGACTCACACTGACAAGGTAATTATTTATTATATCAGCAATCGTGGCCGGGTCAGTTTCAATATTTCCAGAATCCAGCGTTATCTTGTCAACATTTTTTTCATTACTGACACCAGTTAATTGATTAATTACTCGCCACTGCTGAGAACTTTCCCCAGCACACTCTTGTAGTTTCTTACTATAATATTTACTCTTAACTGTGTTAATTTCGTTTGTCAAGTCAGAGCAAAACCTTTTAAAATATATCTTGAAATTAACATCATATGGTCTCTTTTTGTACATACTAAATAGTTTCTTCCTCAAACTTAATTTTCGTAATAAATTACCAGTTATCCAGGGACTAAGTTGTTTCGCTTTATCAATTTTTTCTGGATGAACAACTACAAACTTACAACTATTAACAATTTTTTATAAAGTACAAGCAAAAGAACGAAAACATAAATTTACATCTTTGGTTTCAAAACAATTAATCCAAACAATATCTCTAATTTTATTAAGTAAAATTCCATAATCAATTTTAAATCTATTTGCCTTTTTATTTTCACTTTTCATATGAATATTACTGGTATGCAAGTATTGCAAGCCAATTATGCAATGATCACCCATACCTACATAAAAAAACGCACATTTAAAACGTTCAATAAACTTATGCTTTATAAATAAATGATCTATACAAGTTTTAGATCTCTCTGTAATTTGTGTTGGTGAATTAATAAGAGATACATAACCATGATTGTTAAGTAAACTGTGATAGTTTTCACTATTTTTTTAAATTATAGGCCTATCTAACAAATTTATATTTATGTCACCAACAAAAATTGTACTACTTCCAAAAATCTCAATACAGTCTGACAGTTCACCAATAAACTCATGTTCAGAGGATTCCTGTAACCTATATAAACTAATTACTTTGACTGACCAATTGTTACTCAGCGTAGCTTCTAAAAATAGTATATCAGCTGTTCGCATCAATACATCATGTTGTTTTATGTTAATTTCTTTATCATAATAACAAATTACACCACCAGCTCTATATCTATCATTACAATTAGCTAAACAATTATAGCCAGGAATTATGAATAAATCGCCTTCGTCACTATTGATACAAATTTCACTTAATATAATAAAATCTATCTTGGCTTTAATCTCAGATAGTTGGACTAGAAGATTATTCAACTTTTTACGTAAACTTCTTATGTTGGCATGTATTAAATTAAAACTGTTTACATTAGGATCAGATGAAAAAAAATTATTATCAAAAATATGAAATACAGTATTTTAAGATTCCATATATTAGTGAGATGTTTATCCTATTTCTTTCAGTTAAAAATGGTTATATTTTGTAAGTTGATTTTCTAAGTAAATGATCTTAGTACTAATAAATAACATTTCAAAATATTTATGAGCTAATTGAACTGAGAATTTCATGTTAGGCTAGTAGGTTGTAGTGCTTACTTGAGATTATGATTATACATTCCATCCATAGTGTCGACCCTAATACTTCGCTCACTATCAGCTTTCCTGACAAAGAATTTACTGTCACGGCACCAGGTGTATTTGTAACCCTTGTTTTTGCACTCTTGCTTCAATTGTGACAGAAATACCTTGTTCTCAGGTGACAGATGCTCGTTTATATAAACTCTTTGTTTGTTAAACGATGGATTTACCCTAGAAGCACACAGTTCCTTCCTAGCTTGAAATTTCTTATTCCAGGATTCCTTGAGGTCCTTACAACGAAACTGGACGTTGAGTGATGGTATCCGCTCCCTTCTGAAGTACGGTACGCGATGCGCCGCAGTGAAATCGCGCTCCTGCACCTCAACACCCAGAGATAACCAATTATTGTTATCTTGGTTGTTCACTTTGTACTGCTGCCACTTTGTGGTCACAGTTGCACTCCTCACCATTTACCCAGTACCAAAGAACCTATAATGACATTTGAGCACTGGTTCCTGGTAGTGGTACTTTTTTGAAGAACCACTAACTTACATAATTATTGTTATCTTGGATGTTCACTTCGTACTGCTGCCACTATATGGTCACAGTTGCTCTCCTCACCATTTACCCTGTACCAAAGAACCTATAATGACATTTGAGTACTGGTTCCTGGTAGTGGTACTTTTTTGAAGAACCACTGGTAACTTACATAATTATTGTTATCTTGGTTGTTCACTTTGTACTGCTGCCACTTTGTGGTCACGGTTGCTCTCCTCACCATTTACCCAGTACCAAAGAACCTATAATGACATTTGAGCACTGGTTCCTGGTAGTGGTACTTTTTTGAAGAACCACTAACTTACATAATTATTGTTATCTTGGTTGTTCACTTTGTACTGCTGCCACTATATGGTCACAGTTGCTCTCCTCATCATTTACCCAGTACCAAAGAACCTATAATGACATTTGAGCACTGGTTCCTGGTAGTGGTACTTTTTTGAAGAACCACTAACTTACATAATTATTGTTATCTTGGTTGTTCACTTTGTACTGCTGCCACTATATGGTCACAGTTGCTCTCCTCACCATTTACCCAGTACCAAAGAACCTATAATGACATTTGAGCACTGGTTCCTGGTAGTGGTACTTTTTTGAAGAACCACTGGTAACTTACATAATTATTGTTATCTTGGTTGTTCACTTTGTACTGCTGCCACTATATGGTCACAGTTGCTCTCCTCACCATTTACCCAGTACCAAAGAACCTATAATGACATTTGAGCACTGGTTCCTGGTAGTGGTACAGTGGAACCCCTCAAATCCGAACCCCGGATATCCGAAATCCCGGCAAAACCGAACACGTTCTCAGGAAAAAAGATTAACTAGATGGAAAATAAAAAACACTGATTTAATCATTTAATCACACAAATTTAATTTTTAAAATTTTAACACGCAAAATTGCAAACACAAAGAATAAAATTACATGAAAAGAGTAAACAAACACAAATTTTCACTTAAAATCAGTTATCTTTAACTGCCGAAGAGAAGAAAATCTTCCCGCGGAAGCGATTCCAAGCCAACGTCTGTGTACGTCACAACGTCCGTAGGAGCTTGCTCACCCTCGCTGTCACTGCTGCCAACATCGCCGTCACGCTGTGCTTGGACCATGTTTACTAAGTCCTGGTCACTATGCTCCTGGTTCACATCAACTGCTGTCCACTCTTCTAAGCAGCCTTCGCCTTCATTCTCACAGCCTGGGACTAGCTGCACAAGATTGAGAAGCTCTTGTTGGGTGGGGTCAGATGCGTCTTCAAACTGGAGATCAGGCCAAAGCTTCTTCCAACTTTTACGCAGAAAATTCTCATTTGTGTTTTCCCACGATTCCGCCAGCCAGTAAATAACGTCTTTAATAGTTATTTTCTTTAAGTTTTCTTTAATAGAAAGAGAATCATTTTCAATTAAAAACCGAAGAAGCTTCTTTCTGTAGTTAAATTTGACGTGGTTGAGAATCCCTTGGTCCATTGGCTGCAGAAGTGACGTAACATTAGGAGGCAGGAAAATCGCCTTAATATCCCCGCACACCAACTGCATATCAGATGGATGACAAGAGGCATTGTCGATCAGAAGAAGTGCTCTTTGTGGCAGCTCATTTTCTTTATTGAATTTTCTCACTGACGGAACAAACTGTTTATCGAACCACTCCTTGAAAAGAATTCCTGACATCCAAGAATTGCTCTGATTGCGATAAAATACTGGCAGTGAATTCATGTTTAAATTCTTCAAAGCCCTGGGTTTGGCAGCTTTTCCTATAACCATCAATGGTAGCTTGTTGGTTCCAGTGGCATTACTGCAAGCTAAAACTGTAAGCCGCTGTTTATTCATTTTGAAGCCGGGTGCAGAGGCTTCTTCTTGGGAAGCAAGGCTCTTGGTAGGCAAGGCTTTAAAATTTAAGCCTGTCTCGTCAGCATTATATATTTGCTGAGGTGAATAATTTTGCGTAGACACTATTTCAGCAAATTCTGTAATGTAATTTTCAGCTGATGCGGCGTCAGCTGACAGCTTCTCTCCACAAACCGATAGTTGTCTAATTCCATGACGCTTTTTCCAACGATCCAACCACCCATTGCTCGCTGAGAAGGATGACTCATCGTTCATTAATCTTTTTAGTTGCAAAGCTTTTTCTTGGATCAGTGGACCACTAATTGGCACGCCTTTCTGTCGTTTTTGCGAAAACCATAAAAAAACTGCTTCATCGATTTTTTCATTGACAGACACTGCAGCATGGTGGCGTTGTTTTAATGCCTTTTCACTCGTAGTTGCAGAAAACTGTTCGATTTTTGCACGATTTTTTTTCCAGTCACTTATTGTTGCTTTTCCAACTCCATACTCTGCCGCTAATTTTGTTAAACTTTCACCATCATCTAATCTTTTTAATGCTTTTAACTTTTGTTCAACAGTACATGAACTATGTTTACGTTTATTGGACTGAGCCATTACTTTTAAAACGCCAATAAACGTAACAGAATAACAAGCAGTTTATTAGAATAAATATGTAAATATTTAACTAACTACAAAAACGCTTCAACTCTTACTAACGATACGCACTACAGTACAGTATTCACTAGACAAGCCCGCGGCGCATCTCAGTAGTGGAAGTGGTAGAGAAGGGGTAGAGTGATCTATTTTTAGCACACGCTCCCTTAGCAACAATTACAGCTCACCGGCCGCACACGCGCCAGGCAAGGTCACCGCCCTTCTGACGTCTGAGTCACCCAGCCTATCATTGTTTACCACCAATACAGTGACAAAATAAGTGTGTAATATTATTTCCCGGGTAATCCGAATACCCCTAAATCCGAACAGACATCAGCCCCAATTAGTTCGGATTTGAGGGGTTCCACTGTACTTTTTTGAAGAACCACTAACTTACATAATTATTGTTATCTTGGTTGTTCACTTTGTACTGCTGCCACTATATGGTCACAGTTGCTCTCCTCACCATTTACCCAGTACCAAAGAACCTATAATGACATTTGAGCACTGGTTCCTGGTAGTGGTACTTTTTTGAAGAACCACTGGTAACTTACATAATTATTGTTATCTTGGTTGTTCACTTTGTACTGCTGCCACTTTGTGGTCACAGTTGCTCTCCTCACCATTTACCCAGTACCAAAGAACCTATAATGACATTTGAGCACTGGTTCCTGGTAGTGGTACTTTTTTGAAGAACCACTGGTAACTTACATAATTATTGTTATCTTGGTTGTTCACTTTGTACTGCTGCCACTTTGTGGTCACAGTTGCTCTCCTCACCATTTACCAGTACCAAAGAGCCTATAATGACATTTGAGCACTGGTTCCTGGTAGTGGTACTTTTTTGAAGAACCACTGGTAACTTACATAATTATTGTTATCTTGGTTGTTCACTTTGTACTGCTGCCACTTTGTGGTCACAGTTGCTCTCCTCACCATTTACCAGTACCAAAGAACATATAATGACATTTAAGCACTGGTTCCTTGTAGTGGTACTTTTTTGAAGGACCACTGGTAACTTACATAATTATTGTTATCTTGGTTGTTCACTTCGTACCGCTGCCACTTTGTGGTCACAGTTGTTGCTCTCCTCACCATTTACCCAGTACCAAAGAACCTATAATGACATTTGAGCACTGGTTCTTGGTAGTGGTACTTTTTTGAAGAACCACTGGTAACTATACATAATTATTGTTATCTTGGTTGTTCACTTTGTACTGCTGCCACTATATGGTCACAGTTGCTCTCCTCACCATTTACCCAGTACCAAAGAACTATAATGACATTTGAGCACTGGTTCTTGGTAGTGGTACTTTTTTGAAGAACCACTGGTAACTTACATAATTATTGTTATCTTGGTTGTTCACTTTGTACTGCTGCCACTAAGGAGTCACAGTTGCTCTCCTCACCATTTACCAGTACCAAAAGCCTATAATGACAGAGCACTGGTTCCTGGTAGTGGTACTTTTTGAAGAACCACTGGTAACTTACATAATTATTGTTAACTTGGTTGTTCACTTTGTACCGCTGCCACTTTGTGGTCAGAGTTGCTCTCCTCACCATTTACCAGTACCAAAGAACATATAAATGACATTTACACTTCTGTAGTGGTACTTTTTTGAAAACCACTGGTAACTTACATAATTATTGTTATCTTGGTTGTTCACTTCGTACTGTGCCACTTGTGGTCACAGTGCTCTCCTCACCATTTACCCATAAAAGAACATATAATGACATTTAAAGCACTGGTTCTATATGGTATTTGAAGAACCACTGGTAATACAAAAAGAAGGACAAAATACATAAAGTAATACCCATCAAAGAACAATAATGAATCTATAAATCGAGTGACTTTTTTAAAAATGTATAAAATTTTATTATATTTAATCAAGTAATGAAAGGTAGTTTATAGAAATGAAATGCAATCAAATGGTATTGAGCGGCTAAGGAGGTTTCCGGACAGGTTGACTTTCTGAGCCAGCAAGAGATACTGAGAGTGGTACAGAGCTGTCAAAGATTTGTTAACCAGATTGAAGTCATCCACCAGATTCCAGTTCTCAAGTTGGTATTCCATCAGGTATCGGCTCTCTTAAAAAAAACCATACAAAAAACTTCTTAAATTTAATTTATTACACTACAACTAAGAGGCATAGAAAATCATTTATATTTATAATGAAATCATGAGTAAAAAGGCACTCAAAAATATTTATAAAAGATACTCAAGGGAAAGATTAAAGGAATCTATATTGCAGGAAAGCAAAAGGTTTAGAACAATATAAATACAAGTGCAAGTCACGGATAATTTTAAACTGTCTGACACTCACCCACTGTAGGGCAACTAGGCAAAATGAACAGTGTCATTCAAAAGTCTGGAATCTATAGATTGTAACTAGTTAACCCTTTGTTAGTGACTTTGATTTTAAAACACGAATGGTGATTTAACAAAGATTTTTATTTTTCCGGGTAATAATAGAAAAGAGGGTAGTTTTATATTATAAAAGGCTTGATGAAAAACCTGCATAATCAATATTAAGGAATAAAAAAAAACGGAAATTACACAGAATTAAACTACATACTGTAACTATAGTACCACACTTAGAGGCGTTCCTACTACAATACTCTCAGGCTTTAACCAAATATTAGGAGTAGTAAAACCGGTTCCTAGAAAAAGGCAAGTGATGAACAGTGACTCCTGCAACTGCCAACTGGCAACAGCACATATTTCTTTACAAAAATAAAAGTGCCCTGAGGTAAACTTCTAAATTGTCACGGTCATGGTGTCACCGAAGAAGGGTTAATTTCTTCTATTCTTAATAACAGAGGATTTATAAAATACAATACACTGCCACTAAACAACAATACATGAGTCATAAGGCCAAATCCTAATTGTTTTAGTGCAAAATTGAACTTTGACTTTAACACAAAGTTTCTAAATTTGAAACTTGGCACGTTTTAACGTGTTTTCTCTTATTGTATTGTAATGTAATGTTATTTATGGTGCATACTCTTTCCCATTTTAACTCATTCCTGTTTCTGCACAATGTACGTCATTACGCGTCTTCGTATTTCTCTAGACAAATTACTAAAAACGTGCACTGTACGATCTGAGAAAACAATGTGCTTTGCCTGCTTATATTTCGACATAGTTCTTTTTTACGCTGTTAGTTCGTTCTTATCCAATAGATAGTGTTGGCTTCCTCTTTAAATTATCATATTTAGTGTCCAATGTTCCATGTTGACAGAAAGTTGTTGTCCCTTTCGCACAATTTGTCCAGAGTACTTTGTACTTATTTGTGTCAATTTGTACTTATTGATGAGATGAGAATACAATAAATGATTCTTTTTTAAATATTTAGCATTAACTATTTATTACCGTAGGTAATTGGAAATGGATGTGCCAAGTGAAGTAAAGGAATCATTTAACGCAAAATAAGAATTGGTGAAGCACCAGTACCTACTTGTTTCTAAGCCTAATGCATGAAGTGGTGATAAAGTACATTAATAATTTTTTTCTTGCTAATAGTGATTGTATAAGAAAAGTAACACGGTATATAAATCAAAACATATTATTCATGAAGTTACTGTTTAATCTATCAAGCTATTAGTGATGTGCAGTCATAGTGGAATAGGCTTGATTTTAATTCAGATCGGAGGGCCTCAGGTGTCACACGGAAATTCAGACAGGAATGGGTTAATCTTAAGAAGAATAGACAAATTCTCTTATTTATCAACATAAATTGATAAAAATTCTAATATATGATTAATATTATATTATTGCTATTTAGATTTTTACTGCGGACATTTTCCATCACGATATTATGTAAAACAAAATTTCACGACGTTTCGGGGTCTGGAGTCTGATCCCATCCTCAGGTGAATTGTGGGACAACTGTCTTTGACTGTTTGTCTTCAGTCTCAAAGACTGGAGTTGACCAAACACGTCCACACATCACGGAGACTCAAAGACAACTTTCTTTCAACTCCAGTCTTTGAGACTGGAGACAGACAGTCAAAGACAGTTGTCTTTGAGTCTCCGTGATGTGTGGACGTGTTTGGTTTCTTTTGTGTGTAATGTTTAGTGAATGGTTTGTTTGTAAGTTTTTTTGACTGCTTTAAGCTTTTATGTTTTCAGCTTTATACAGGTTTGGTCCGGATTATATGTTGATTGTGCTATGTTTTAGATATAAGTTCACCTGAGAACGGGATCAGATTCCAGATCCCGAAACGTCGTGAAACTCTGTTTTACATAAAATCGTGATGGAAAATGTCCGTAGTAAAAATCTAAATAGCGTTAATCCACCATCACCAATAAAGAATTTCAAACAAAAAAATCATATTATTGTTAAGGAAAATTGCTGAGTACTCAGGTCTGCAGCGACAGGGGTATTTTTATATATGTTCACAAATAAGTAGACTTCAACAAAAATACTAAATTTCAAGTGTGAAGGAATTTTTTACTGGTATTTATTTATAAAATAAACTAAAACCAAAATTTCATAAATGATTTCATAACTATTGCAGATTTTTTAATTATATATTATTCATTAAGAAACTTACTAAGATCTAAATAGTAGTTGGCTCGGAGATTATCAACTTTCACCAGTTTCTCCAGGTATTCCAATGTCTGTTCCTTGAAATTCTTTCTATCTATGGCTTGCATCAGTAGTACTGATGTTAATAAAGGCCCTGAAAATATATTTTCAACAAAATAAAAATTATTTATTTGAAGAAAACAAACTAATAGTCCATCGCAGCTGAAATTTCTAAACACTAAAAATACACAATTAACCTTCAATGAATGTAACAAACATTCAAGACTATACAAATTGTAATCATCGTTGTAGAAAGTAGTCACATGTCTTAATACAGGATAGGCAAAGACCTAAGGCATATGAATATATACAATATAATATGTGGTGAGCTGTTCAACCAACTCTGTATTTGGCAAATACTTCAAAAACATGTCCTATATAATTTACTACAGATTTACTCACTCTATAGTTATGGGATTTAGAGTATGTGATTAGTCATTTTCTTCATACATTTAATAAAATTATAAACAAAATAATTGCATTAACCCAACACCTGGTGACCCTCGCTTTTGTGACAGTCAAACATCAGGCAGGTGGTGCCATCTGTCATAAATTTTGTGAGCTTTTTAGTTGCTGGGCCATTTCGCCGACTCATTGTAGCCTGTGAGCTGAGGCCGGAACTAACTTATTCAGTTCGATGCTCTGCCGCTAGAGTAAGTTTTATAGCCGCTTAAACATTTTTTCAGACAATGGTACTAAGCGTAACCGGTTGAGGCCCTTCGCTGATGAGGCCAAACGGAAGTATGTAGGTTCGAATCCATACCTTGAGCAATAGCAATTTGGCTTGCAATTGTGTGGCATAGGGGGGGGAAGGGACCACCATAAATATGCGGTGACCGGAGTTGGTGTGGGAGTTGACAGCATTTTCAGGCATTGGGATTTCAGTAAACACCTGTTTTGCTTCTTTGACTATTATATGGTTAAGTTATTTGTGTGTTTTTGTTTATACTGATAATTAAAGGAAGCGTTGCATACGATTTTTTCATTCGGCCAAAACACTCACAAGTTGATGGGTTGATTTTACCTAGTGAAGTCCAAAAGATCTACAACTAGATCCCGCCCCACCCCATCCTAGGTAGCATCTACATCCACTAATCTACCTCATGCTAATAGCCGCAACTACCTCCACTAATCTACCTCAACCTGGTAGCCACATCTACCTCCACTGACCTACCTCACCCTGGTAGCCACTTCTACGTCCACTAATCCATCCCACCCTAGTAGCCGCATCTACCTCCACTTATCTACCTCACGCTAATAGCCAGTTCTACATCCACTAATCCACCCCACCCTAGTAGCCGCATTTACCTCCACTAATCTACTTCACCCTAGGGCTGGATTTATCTCTCTAATTCACCCCACCTTAGTAGCGGCATCTTCCTCCACTAATCTATCTCTAGCAAATAGCCGCATCTACCTAATCTACTTCTTGCTAAATTCAGATTTACCTCCACAAACCTACCTCACCCTGGTAGCCACTTCTACCTCCACTAACCTACCTCACCCTGGTAGCCACATCTACCTCCACTAACCTACCTCACCCTGGTAGCCACATCTACCTCCACTAACCTACCTCACCCTGGTAGCCACATCTACCTCTACTAACCTACCTCACCCTGGTAGCCACATCTACCTCACCCTGGTAGCCACATCTATCTCCACTTATCTACCCTAGTCACTAGGGGTCTGCGGTACAGGAAATTATGAGGTCGGTACGGTACAAATTGTTTTACTCGGTTCTCGGTACAAATTCGGTACGGTACACGAGAATAATGCCGCCAGTAACATTAACTGATCTCATCCTTTTTTTCATAAGTATTTTCCAGAATTGCATAGAGAAGAATATACATCAGTATTTTACTGTTAATTTTCAATGTAATATGATTTTTAAATCCATTTCATATCATATTAAACATATTAATAATTATTTAAACATTATAGTTTATGTTGTAACTAATTAATTAGGGAAATAATCTTCTCAAGTATATATGAAACTATCAAACAAAATAAAAAAACTATTATGATTTTATAAAACATACAGATATTTCAACCCCTAGCCAAATGATAGTCGAAATTCAACCATCACAATATTGTTCAAATTAAATGAAACACATAAATTCAAAGGGCATTCAAAGTGGTAATATTTTATTTTCTACCCCTCAATCTGTATTCTAAATAAAAAAAAGAAATAGTTGGAATTATTATACACAACTATACTTATAAGTAATTCAGGGGTCTATAATCTATCGCAAAGTTAGTTATCTTTAATAATTTAGCATATCATCCTTTCTTCAAGAGAGCTTTTATTGTTTGAATTGTATGGGGGGAAACACCCCCCTTAATACCGCTAGTGGTAGAGTGACCACACCTTATGTTCTGGGTATGGAAGAAATTGTTAATTTTCCTAGTCTGATTTCAGCAGATGTGTATATGCGGACATTTTTAACTTTTTTGAGTTAAACAAAATAATTAGTACATTATATTTATAATATATTTTACTTTAGTTTTAAAATTTAATATGAAAAGTATTTAAAAATAAAATATATTTTTTAAAATTTTCTGTAATTATTATATGTCAAAAAAAAAAAAATAATCAAATTTTAATAAAAATAATAAAAATTATAGTATTATTTTTTATTGAACAAAAAATCAAAAAAAATTCAAAAAAAAAAAAAAGTTACTAAAAATACAAGAAATTTAAAGACCAATAGTTAATTAAATTCAGAACAATAGAAATTAAAAAATGTCAAAGGGCTTTTTTTTATTCAAAGTGGTAATATTTTAATATTACAATTGAACCCCTCAAATCTGAACATATTCTGGGAAATAAAAAAAAAGAAATAGTTGGAAATTAAAAAAATTAATCACATAAACTTATTTTTCAAGGTTTAACAAAGTCAGGGTTTTTCGCTTAAAGCTTGTTATCTTTAACTGTTGAAATGAAGAAAATCTTCACACGAATCCCAAGCCATGTCGGTTGTTATAGATGCACTTACTAAACTAGACACAGACAGTAGACAGACGCGATACGCATCCCTGTTAGTAAGGGTAGGGGGAGAATGGTTTATTTTTAGCACAGGCTCGACCCGCCAAGGTTACTGCCCATAATGAACTTATTGAGTCACGCACAGCCTGTATAACCCGTCGGTTACCGCGCGAATACAGTGACGAAATAAGTACGTAGTATTTATTTCCTTGGAAGAACAGGCTTCAGTCCCAATTAGTTCGGATTTGATGGGTTCCACTAATGAGGAAATACAGAAAATATTGTTAAATAATAAAAGTTATTTATTTCCTTTATTCAATTATATCCTTAACATTATGATTTTTTATTTTATTTGAGTGAAAATCTCGAAAGAGCGAGATCAATACGGCAAATCACAGTTCTGTATTGGTCATAACATCGTCAACAGACTGTCAGAGGAAAAAGAACGAATCAGTTGAAAGAATCATGAATCACAGTTTAAAAGGTTTTCACTGTGATTAAAATATCATAGGCATTCCCATCACTATTACACGACTAATACGAGCCTCATACTGGTACGACTATTTTGTTGCGTCAAAAGGAGGAACGGTTCCCTGATCGCGTAAGCTGCTATACGTGGATACGATAATAAGCCGGAAATGCACAATAATTTAGAGCCGGCAGGGAGATGGCTGGTTGCCCGATATTCCTGAAGTCCTGGTGAAATTGTTTTATTTTAAATGATCATTCACCAACACGCTATGAGTCAGTCTTACGTTTAGTATTTGCCGTACATCTGGGCAGTGTTGTAATTCTTTATTACTTGTAAAGTATAAAGCCTTTAACGGCCAGGTTTTACTCAATGTTTTCGGCAGGAGATATTCCATAGTTTTATTTGATGGCTACCTAGACGGGATAGTGACTTAATTTTTCCTTATTTGTACCGTACCGAACTTGTACCGAAAAAATTCTTGTACCGTACTGAGGTTCGGTACAAGGCTAGAACCGTACCGTACCGATTTTTTCGGTGCACCGCAGATCCCTACTAGTTACAGCATCTACCTCCATTAATCCACTCTACCCTAGTAAACGCATCTACCTACAGTTCGTTAAGGTTATGATTGGCTAAAAATTATTAGTTTTTAATTGAAAATTTAGTATTTAAAAAATGTTTGTGCCAAAGGCGATTAAAGAACTACTGTGCTCTATTGCCAGGCTAGTCCATCAATGGCTATGAAAGCTAGCTACCCTTGAGTAGTAGTAAGCTTTCACCCTCTTTAAAAAAAATATTGTGTCTACAATTTCTTGTCCAGTGTATAATGTGAGATATAAATAAAATTTGATTATATATGAGGACAAAGGAATTTTTTACAAGGAAATTTTTATACAAATTTAAAATTTTTGTGATTTACACTTTTTGACACAATTGAAGTGAATAATTATAGTACAACAACATACACTTGGTATCAGGCTCCAGTTGCAAAAGAGTCTCACAAGACTCGAGGACACCACACAAGACTTCGGTCACACCAGGGCTGAAGCCCACCTCGTACACTGGCTTCTCCTTGTACCAAGCCCGGTCCCCATCCTCCGTTAGGCGCAGTGACTGCTTCAATACACCATCCAATGAGCTCGTAAAGGAAATTTATTAAAATCAAAATACCAAATACAAAGTATTTTATAGGTCTTTATCAACATATTGATGTGTTAAAACACCAAAACTAAGGTTTAGAAATATTTTATTTTTTTGAAATTAGAAAATTAAAATCCCAAAAGGATTTAACAAAACTAATTCTGTTGTATCATTTTCGTTTATCAGTGAAAAATTTCAAACTTTGGTCCTAAATAAACTTCACTTATTCATAAATAAAATGTATTGAATAGCTTTTTGTATTTGATTTTCTCTTAGCCATAATACATTTTTTTTAAAGTGTGTGAACAGTTCACGCTTGTGTACAAAAATTATCATGGCTAAGAGAAAATCAAATACAAAAAGCTATTCAATACATTTTATTTATGAATATGTGAAGTTTATTTAGGTCCAAAGTTTGAAATTTTCCACTGATAAACAAAAATAATACAACAGAATTAGTTTTGTTAAATCCTTATGGGATTTTAATTTTCTAATTTCAAAAAAATAAAATATTTCTAAACCTTAGTTTTGGTGTTTTAACACATCAATATGTTGATAAGGACCTATAAAATACTTTGTATTCGGTATTTTGTTTTTAATAAATTTCCTTTACGAGCAATTAAAAGATAACTAAACCCATCCCATGTCAAGCGTGTGAGCGCCTGGACTGACTCCTGCCGCCTCTTAAGTTCCACCTTCAAATTCCAAGACTGTTCATTGAAAACTCAAATACAAAAATGTTGACAAAATAATACTTCCTTCTTATACCATAATCAAGGTGGAAGGAAGTAAAAAAGGTCAGACTTACCCAAACATAATTTGAAACTTCACCATCCACAGTCTTCCACACTTGGTTCCCAAAAGCTTTCAAGGCAACTTCAGATGAGCTGGGGGCTAAACTCTGGTTGAAAGCCACACATATCATTTTGTTGGATGCCAGTACATGAGTTATCCTTAACTCTGGAATGTGCCGTCCTAACAACCAACGTTGGTAAAACCATGCACTCTGGTCGAATGGATCAGTGAAAGCAGCATTAGTCACAAGTTCCATCTCTAGAACATTAAAGTAATAACTGAATATTGAAGATAATAACTAAACTGATATATCTATTTACTATACTAGTACCTGGTGACCGAGCTTTGCTCGGATAGAATAAGACATGTATTTTACAAGTTAATTAGAAAAATAAAAACACATTTATTACTCAATGAAAACACTTATGTGGTTTAAATAAAACCGATTTAATACACCATAATTAATATAGCACTGAACAAAAAGTATTGCCCCTGATGGGGTTAGAACACGCGACCTACATATTACGAGGCCAACACACTACCGCTGGACAACGGCGTCTGCCAAATGAGCAACGCCGGTTAAGGTCTTTTAGCCAACCTCAATTGTTTTAGCCGATCATTTACTGTTTCACTATCCATAGAGTTATTATTAGCCTGTGATAACTGATTTTGATATAAACGGAATGAGGATTGAAAAGCAAAAGAGAAATTTAATTTACACATATTAATTGGTTTGTTACAATGGCTTCAAGCAATACAACAAATACGTTTTCTATCAAAACACGAAAGATTTTGGAAATACTCTTTCCTGCTTTTATTTCGCACAGTTATGTTACCCTTAAGTTTTTACAAATTGTTTAGTAACCTGATAATTTTACATTTATTACATACATAAAATAAACATTTATGAAAAACCTCTATTCACATATTGTTCTTTGCCGTCTTCAATAAAGAACTGTCAAACGGTTATAAACAGCTGTTTTGGTTTGTATTGTTTACATTTTATCCTCCATAAGCGTAATGTTAAATTTTTAGATTTTAAACTTAATATTACAAGAAAACCAGAATTTTCCTGGACACTAGTCCTATCTAAAACTTATTTTCTACTCGGAAATTAGTTATTTCCAAAATTTAAATAAATTCCTTAGTGCCGTTTTTGAGATCCGTGTGCAAATATATATATATATATATATATTTATCTTCTTGTTTAAGGTAAGGAGGGCTACAATTATAATTGTTACTAATGTAAAAAACATTTAAAAACACAGTACCCTTTTTTTATTGAAATTTATTAAACCGACATGTTTCGTACCCTAAGGACATTTTCATAAGTTCACTTAACCTATATTAAAATTATAGTTAAATGTAAATAAATGTTTGATATCTTTATCAGCAGCTGATTTTCATGTAGTCCTGGGGTGTAGTTGTATAATTTTTTCTAATATAATATTTTTTGTGTGTGTTTGCATTTTATTAATTAACCTGTTGGGTTGTGTTTTGTAGTTTTTGAAAATGTGTAATTCTTCTTTTACGTCTAATTTCGTGCTCTTTGTTCCAAATTCAATTATATCAAGGTCATCTTGTAAACTTTTAAAATTGTGATGGTTCTTTATCATATGTTCGGCTACATTTGATTTCATGCTTGTGTAGTTTTTTGAATTAAAAGCTTGTACATGTTCTTTGTATCTGGTTGTGAATGTTCGGCCAGTTTGTCCAATATAAAACATGTCACATTGTGGGCAGTTTATTTGTAAATGTATTTTTAATTTGTTAATACAGTTAATTTGTTTAAATGTAAATTTATTTACATTTAACTATAATTTTAATATAGGTTAAGTGAACTTATGAAAATGTCCTTAGGGTACGAAACATGTCGGTTTAATAAATTTAAATATATATATACAAACCTTATTCATATTATAGTATTGGATACAAATACACACTATATTATAAATTACACTTTTGTAAATTTTGTAATAATATACAACGGCTGCAAAATATTAAGCTGTTACAAGTTCAATAGTTAGTAAATTAACCAATTACCATACAAGTACACCAGAGTCTCGTTAATCCAAATAATTGGGACCGAACCCTGTTCAAATTACCAAGTTGTTTGGATTATCTAGAAAATCAGTGTAGTGTTGCACTAAAATTACTAATAAAGTCTATTATTTTTGACCCAAACTGTGTATTTAGACCAATTAACTTACGTCTTATCACAATTCAAAATATATGTGTGTCCACTACATGTTTTGCCTGATCGGCATTAAGTGTTCCTGCAGAGACGTTCTATTCATTATGTACTTGTCATTAAAAATATAAAACACGACACACATATTGACACATAAAACGGAACAATGATAAAACTATCTGTAAGCCTACTTTTTACACGATCACAGTCATTGCTGGATGAACTCAAATGTTTGAAAAGTAGTTCGCCAAAAAGCGATGATAAAGATTTGGACCGTAAAAATCAAATCTAGACATCGCCCTATGCTATCTCGAGCAACAGCGTAGAACTACACCCAAACGTTAGATGTTTATGTTATGAGACAATGGAGTAACTTGGCTAATAACATTGTGCAAGTGATAATGTATAATTAGTGATACCATGCTGTAGATTAAAGTGTCATATTTGAGATTACATTGCTTCTTTTTACTTTAAAATCTGTAACCTTTTTCCCTATAATGTAGTTTAGATAAACTGGAAGTTCACATTACCAGGGTTCAGATTACTGCGACTCTAGTGTACTATACAATATACAATATTATAGTTGTAAAACCTATACAAGTCATATTGTGTATTCATTTCATTTCATTGGAAAGGGTGGATTTATCCCAAGGTGCCTAATTTTTGCGCACCCCTAATTACTCTCCCAGAGGATCAGGAATCTTTCAAGTGACGCGACCTAGAAAACTGCAGCAACCTGTCGACAAGCTCGTCAGGAGGCAGGAAACTACCCCTCTCCAAACTGCATAGAGTAGAGGATCTCACCTCTGTCGTATCCACACAATCAAAGATTAACATATGTATAATTAAGCTCAAGAATAAATGAGTCGGTAGTTTAGATGGTAGGGAGATTGCCACCACACCAGGCTGGTATGGGTAATATCCAAATGTATCGAATCAGTTTTTATCAATACATATTATTATGTAAGCTCACACCTTTTTGCTGGATAATATTCCAAGCACATATTGGTAATATATGCGGACTAGCAGAGTATAAAGGTAAACCAGAGGATAACACCCTCTTAAAAATGGGCAGGAATAATTCTATTTGATTTTTTATCGGAATCGTTCCATTCATATGACACATATTTTATTTCACAAAACATAATTGTAGTTAACTCTGGGCATTGATAGTAGGACTGTTTCTGTAATTGTAATACTAAATAATATATTTAGCAATAGCAAACAATACACATAAGTTCATATTTCTGTTTCTGTCTTTTTAACTATCTTCCTCCGTCTAACATTGAGGTAAACAAGAGCAAAGCTATTGTGGGAATTACATACCGTGTTGGTGCTGATGATCTTCTATTGGTTTCAAGCCTTTGGGGTCAGGATAGACCTGAGGCAACAAATTACTTCTCAGATGCCATGCTGAATAGTTTGAAAAGTTGGTAGCAATCTTTTCATCAGTAAACCTCAATTCTTCCTTGGCTGTTATGCCTGCTCTTTGTACAATGAAACGCCGGTAGTCCCAGCAGTGAACTAAATCAATGGTATAAATCAACTCTCATATACACTTTCATCCTTTAAAAGTAAACTAAAATAAATACAAACCTTATAAAAACTATTGTATTCTTAAGTGATAATTCATAAATATTTGACAAATTTATTTTTTCTAAAATAGTCATAAAATTTCTTTTAGACAAGGTCTAACGTCAAATTAAAAAATTTTAGGGGAAACGCCCAAGAAATCGTAAAATTTATTCAACTCACCATCTTTCAACAAGTTGTTAGGAGTTTTGGGCAAAATACCCTCCTCCCTTCAGGTAATAACAAACTTTAAAGGTTTTATTGGTGGCATTAAAAAATTCAAATCGGTAAAATCAAAAAAATATTGTTTTATATTTAAAAGCCTTTGCTAAATATTTAATAACAAATGTTTGTTTGTTTGTTGCCTTTATTTATTTAAACATTTTAACATTTCAAACCTTTGATTCTCCTAATTTTTAAGAGACATTAGGAAACCTATTAATTGGGATCTTAAGCACAAATAACCATCATAAAATGTTAATAAAAATCTAGGGATGTGCGAGCCTGGAATTTTAAGATTGAGCCGAGCTTTATTTTGATATAGAACTACCATATTAACTTTCTTTTTACTACTGTCTCAATTACAGTAGCAAAAGAAAAAGAAATGAGAATCCACGATCAGATTTGTTGGGCAACAAGTGTGCGATACAATTATACCTGCTAAATCATGGTGCCAGCTTGAAAACTGTGATTATCGGGTTATTGTAACTTACTGTTGAGAGAACACACTTTTTATTAAACTATCAATGTTTAACCTTCCGAGTGCTAACATCACACAACACGATATCAGCAGGCTGCAATTGTATAGCATTATCGAAGTCAACAATTACCATCACGGTGCTGGGATCTGCGAACTAATGCATGAACTAATTTGTGTAGTTCATGTTGTTTTGCCGCTAGAGGAAAATAGCTTTTATAGCCAAATAAGTGCTTTCTTAGGCAGTGTCCCTTTGGAGTAGTGGACCAAACGCTTGTACTGACAAATACAACCTTTAGCCGACTGGAATAACCAGGGTTCGAATCCTGACCAAGTAATCTCAATTTGGCTTGCTAATGTGTGATACAGTGGCAGTCCACCTTAAATAGACAGTGACAGGCTTGGGTGAAAGTTGATGGCATTTGTAGGCTTGGTTGGAATTGCAGTGGACACCTGTATTGCTTCTTTTATGACTCTATATGGTTAAGGGGTGGTGCATGTTTTATTTATTTTTTTTTGTTTATACTTAGTATTTTAAAGAGTTGCATAAAAATAAAAATCAAAGTAAGTTTAAAAGTCATAGCACTTAGAAGGTCAAAAATGCCCATCAAATTAGCATCATATTAGCAAATTCAATAATGGAATAATAAAATGGCCAAATGTCTTGTACTGTAAATCCTCTCGTATCCGGATCTCTCCGGACCCTCCAATATCTGGACGTGATTTTGAAAGAATGCAAAAATTTAAAATTTCTCTATGAGGTCAATGTTTGTTAAACCAGTAGTCGCGAACGATGTTTGTAGGCCGGTTAGTAGCGCGCCGGTCGCCGAACGCCGGGATGAAGCCATGTGGACAGCGGTAATGTTTAAAAGCGGAGTAGGGAAACAATGAGTCACCCTAGTCCCGAGTGCCTGATTCTCTAGTGCTACTGTCTGTATCTATGCTATCTGGTGCATCACTGACTTACGAAACAATAAACTTCCCCACCCCACCTGTCCCTACCCACCCCAATAGCCAAGCCAACGCATCACGCGTACTGTAGTGACAACACCCGCCTCTGTGGTCAGTGTCGCCTTTGTTTTGCTTCAGTGACCTAGTCTTTCTTGTAATGGTTCGTTTTAGTTTCGGGTAGAAGTAATCTATTATTGAAAAAGAAAAAAAGTTGTCATTATGACGGAGGAAAAATTGTATTACTCGAGTACTATACCGCTTTGTAGTGTATTACGTAATTTTTTGAGTTTTGATATTATTCAAGTGTTAGTATTATATCCAAAATTATGTTTTTATATTTAATATCCGGATTTTATTCCCCTCTCATATCCGGATTTTTTGCTATCCGGATCGGCCGTCGCCACATTAGTCCGGATATGAGAGGGTTTACAGTATTTGGTATCTATGGTATCGTATTACTGAAAACCAGCAAGTTTGTGAATCTGAATCAGAAAAATTGTCCATTATATTGAAATAATAACTTATTCGGTTTGAAAAACAGAAGTATTAAATAGATTATTTTCTTACAACTAATCCCATTACAAAAACTATTTATCATGGAAAATAAAAATGCTTCACTGTCAAATTTCAGATCTATGTTTTTAAGTTTTGTCACCCAGAAAATGCTTGTCTCACTTAGAATGGACTGATACCAGAATTTCCAAGGATGGTTCATACGGCGAGAAAAAAATTGAATAATTGCCAAGAAAACCCTAAAAACAGCCCTTTTAAAAAGGATCACATATACTATGGAACCAGAACTTTGTTTACATTATAAATATTTTCCTTTCAACAGCTGATTGCTATACTATATCTGTTAGTTGAAGATATACACGACAGATTGAAGCACTTGCATTTGTTTATGTTTATTTATTTTGTTTACATTTGTTTTTTTGGTTATGCGAGTGACTAATCAGTTTACATTTTTAACTGTGACTTCTTATTGCACATTTTGTTACTGTGTTACGTTATTTTAGTTTATAATGGTATGGACTTTTGCACGCACTTTCCCTACACTGCCATTAACTCTATTCTAAATACTAAGGACTACCGACAACAACCACGGGGGCCTGGGGGAGTCCCAGCTAGCAAAGCTATGATTGGAGAGACAAATTAATGAGTAGTAAAATAATTTGTTTTTGTTTACATTTTTGTTTTAAGGTTTATGCGAGTGACTAAACAGTTTAACTGTACATTTTAACTGTATACACTTTTACTTGGTCAGGTGATCTGTATTTCTTATTGATTTTAACCTTATTAATTAAAAGATTAAAGATTAACCTCAGTAATTAAAAGATTTAGGGAAACGTGAAAATAAATTGATAATAAATAATTTATTTTGCAGAATATTTTTTATGGCATGTCTCCTAAAAAAGCCAATATTGTTAGAAGAACCAAAACCACTCGATTTATTTCAACACTTAGAGCTGCTGAATCATCTGGAGAAACAGAAGCATGCTTGGAAGCTGTCCGAATAAGGGCATCGTCTTCAAGAACTGTAGAGCCCCCTACAGAGCGGGAAGCACGACTTGAAGATCTGCGAGAACGAGCTTCGATCTCAAGATGTGCGGAAACACCTGCAGAACGAGATGCTCGACTTGAACACCAGCGAATACAAGTTTCGACATCAAGAGATGCCGAAACCCCTGCAGAGCGAGAAGCACGACTCGGAGACCTGCGTGGACAAGCTTCCACGTCAAGAGCTACAGAAACACCTGCAGTGCGAGAAGCACGACTCGGAGACCTGCGTGGACGAGCTTTGACGTCAAGAGCTACAGAAACACCTGCAGAGCAAAATGCTCGACGTGACGTTGAACACATAATTTTTTTTCTACAAATGTTTTTATTACTTTGTTTTGGTATATTAATGAGAAATTAAAAGCGAGACAACATCCGCCGGGTTAAGCTAGTATTTTATAAAAAAAATAAATTAAAAAACTAAGACAATCTCACAATTCAAGAATACCTCAGTCGAATAAAAATGATTGAATGATAGCCACTGCAAAATTTTCTTCCTAAAAATATTAAAAGATGCAATTTGAACAGACTCATACAGTTTGTTATAAAATTGGCTCGGTGAGACGACCCATATTTAGTTAGCCTGTGTTTTGGTATATTAACCCTTAAAGCGCTATTAAAAATCATACTTATAGTGTAAAATAATCAAAATATTATTTTCCCAATGTTCTTTTTGGATTTAGGTAGCTTTAATAAAGTGGAAAATAGAGATTTGCTTCATTTTATTTATTGAAGATTTAAGACTATTTTTAGGTATTAAAAATGTGATTTTTGCAAAAATACAAAGCTCTTGGTTATAAAACTTGTATTTCAAAAATGGTTGAATAAATGAAAAAGGACTAATTCTTAATATGAAAACAGTCAGAGCAAACCTGTGAATAAACTAAAAAGGAATATATGTACATTACCAGGCCTTCCTCTAAGCATAGTTTTGACTCGTAATGACTCAACACACCATGCACTCTATCGGTTGTTTCGCGAACTACAGCACAGTGAATTTGGTTAAATGATTGAAGACAATAGCCGCGTCGTACGACCCTACTGTGCTGCGTCTAGAGCCGCTAGCCGCCAGTAAGGGTTAAGTTTAGATTTATTTTGGGTCTTATGGGGGTGAATTCCTTTCTGCAATGGTCCAAATAGCCAGCTCCACACTTAAGAGTTCTGATGAATTTCATTTTTATAAACAAAATGTCATATACTACTCCATGAATGACTCCAGAGAATAAGCCTTATGAAATATGAGATTGAAAAAGCACAAAATAAGTTACTCTAAAATACTCAATGGATAACAGATATTTTAATTTCCACAGAAGATAGCTTACTCTAGACAATTTGTTACACAGGCTATTAACGTGAGCGGTTCAATTTAGTTTTGAGTTTATGTTTATGTTCAATAGTTTTACTATTTCAAAATGTAATTAATGAGATAAACTAATCACTATTTGTTTAGTTTTTTTTTGGTTACAGAGTAATTTATTTCAGGAAAATCAATTCAATGCATTAAGTTCTGCTGTTAGACTCATTCAATTTAAATTATTGGTATAAAGAATTGTATCATCTGCAAGACGACAGATCCAACCTCTTTTTTTCAGTAGATCATTATGAGTATAGAAAAGAAAAATGGCCTCAAAACTGAGCCCTGAGGTACTCCCATTGTAATTTATGATAATTACAATGGGCATTATTGTGACGAATTGTCTCCTATTTGTCAAGTGAGACAAAATAAGGAGGCATGCATGTTCAGTTCAGATACCCCGTATATTTTTATTTTTTCTAAAATAATATTAAAGGGCACACAATCAAAGGTTTTGCTGGGATCCATCAGTAATACCCCCGTCGCAGCAGACCTGCGTACTCAGCGAATTTCCAAATCAATAATTTAATAATAATATATGACAAGTTTGGTCAAAATCTGTCGATAAACATGAGAATTTTTGCCTATTCTCCATAAGATTAAAATGGGAAAGAGTGAGTAGGTTTGCTGCTGTGAGGAACACTGAAAGTAGCCATTTATACCATCAAAACTTTTATTTTTAACATTTATACCAACTTTCATCAACATCTGTCCATAAATATAGGAGTTTGCCTAATCTCCATATGATTAACATGGGAAAAGAGTATGCAGGTTTGCTGCCATGATATACACATAAACTATAATTTTTTAGCACAAATGTATGGATCTCAACCACATGAAGCTAAATATCAAGTTTCATCCAAAAATATTGGATAATAAGTGAAAAATTAATTTTTTTTAATCCTCCATAAGATTAACATTGTAGCCTCAAAAATACAACGTACTGTGTTTAGATTTTTTTATATCTCGGTAACCGTTGAAGATAGAGAAAAACTTTAAGGAACTTAATTGTGTAGTTTTTTAAGCTGATTCCAATGGTGAAATATAAAATTAGAAATTTTTAAAAATTACATGTGAAAAACGTAAAAACCCCCATTTTGGGGTACAAAACCCCCCCAAACTACCCGTTCCCATTGACCGATATGTCTGGTTTACGAACTCGTCCGAGCATTTGTAGGAATACACGTCTCTACCAAATTTGTTCTCGATCGGACCTTTTTTACGAGAGTTATCGTGTTCACAGACACATATATATATACTGTATATATATATATATATATATATATATATATATATATATATATAAATTTTAACGACTATTGTTTTTGGTCTCTGGGCACCTAAAGAAGAAAAAATAACATGGTCTCGGGCTTAACTCTTGCCATGAGACCTACGGTAATAGCTTCTTCCCTATGGAAAATTCGCTAAAAAGAAACAGATTCTCTATTATCAAGTGCATCAATAGAGCTGTTTACTATCACCATTACAGTTGTTGATTTAGTTATAAGATTTGAACGATCAAAGTAAAAAGAAAGCTGCCTACATACACTCACAAAACACATACCACATACACATATACATTAAGGATTACAAAATTTTAGAAAAATAAGTACTTTTGGGTTTTTTTTGGTGTTTTTCATAAAACACAATTTTTTGAAAAAAACCTTCCTACATTGGCCAGAGATTTTTAAATATAATCCCTAAAGAAATTAAAATAAACGGTACCAGTGAACTGACACATACTTTCTCCCTTAAGTAAGTTCAAGAAAGACAATCTATAATAAAACTATCATGTTCTCCAAAGTTCATCTAAATAAATATCATTTAATAATTTATTGTTTCAAAAATAATCATCCCATTTCTGAAAATAAAAACAAGAGAGACAAAGTTAAATTAATTGTTTGAATTGTATGGGGGGAAACACCCCCCCCCCCCCCCGGGTAATACCAAGCTTTTTTGAGTTGGTTCTTTTGGGTGATTTGACCTTACACTTCATACCAAGTTTCATGGAAAACGGTTAAAAAATAAGGAAGAAATTGATTTTTTAATATTCTCCATAAGAATAACATTGGACGCTTTCAGACAACGTACTGTGTTTATCATGGACAGTAAATTTAACTTTTCTCTGGAACCGTTAGTCGTAGACAAATAATTCAAAATACTAATTTGTTTAGTTTTTTAAGCTGGTTTCAATGGTACCAGTCAAGTTATACTTTACTTTTATTGTTTTCGCTGAAATATAAAAATTTGATTTTTTTGACATTTAAAAGCCCATAACTTTTGAACCGTCATTTTTACAGATATGCGGGTGGTGTCAAATTATTTAGTACTCTGTACACTATAAACTGTCAAATTTTAATAAAAATCGTTAGAGCCGTTTTTGAGAAATTTGGATTTTTCACGTTTTTTAAGGGTTTTTAGGGGTGAACTACCCTTAAAAATCAAAAATTCAAAAAAAATGAAAAAAACGCCTGGAGATACCGTGAATATATACATACATGCCAAATTTCATCTAAATCGGACCAACGGGGTAGGCTGTGGCACTGTACACATCCAGACACACACACACACACACACACACACACACACACACACGGACACACGGACACACGGACACACGGACGGACAGACATCACGTCAAAACCCACTTTTTTGGATTCAGGGGACCCCAAAACGGATATATCCACCCTCAACTCAAATTCGAAAATTTTGACGAAAACAATACTTTCTCCATATACTACGTATAAGGGGAGAAAGTAAAAGAAAGTAACATAAACAGATATAAAAAAAAGATAAAAAGAACATCTGATTAAAATAGCTCCATATTCTTTCGATGACTTTTCCCACCCATCACAGTCATTTTGATTATATTAACCACTCTGTATCATATTAAAATCTGCTGTATGGAGTGGATGAGATTGTCACTTAGGCTAATTTTTTGTTGTTGTGCAACCTGACACTATTCAATGTATATATATATATATATATATATATATATATATATATATATATTGTACAAAATAATGAATAAAGAAGTTTGAATTGAAATAAATGGAATTTGAAACTGGTATATAATTTTGGAAAAAATAAGTACTTTTGAAATTGGTCTATAATTTTGGAGGAGTTGCTTGTCTCTTTTTTTATATATTGGGATTACTTTTGATCACTTAAGCAGGTCAGAGAAGTACCCAGCCTCAAAGCATTTAATTAAGATGTAAGAAACTATTACCTTAAAGACATCAATAATTTTCTTATCATGCTTTTCACCTATTTCAGCAACTGCCATCTGCTGCTACCTCTGGTACTGTTGGGTCAACCAGACCTTCAGCCCTGGCAAATCTCCCTGCAACTCTGAGAACGCCTCCCTTATTGCTTGGGTCACCTCGGCTTCTGTGGATAGCGCATCAAGGTCTCCGCCGAGCATCGCGGCTCTAGGGCACGAATAATACCCTTGTCCCCCAAGGGCAGACTAAGAGAAGTGGCAAACCAGACCTTGTCTTTTGACTTCCAAAGTTCAAGGACAACATCCACGTTCTGGGTTCGTCGGATGGACTGGCTAACGGTCTCCGTCTCCTCCGGCTTGGCTTGAAATTTTATCTGGCTCAGTACCTCAGCGAAAGATGGCCCCTTAGGGCATGATCAAAATCACCTCAGCCCTGGGCTTTTTGGGCCTCAATCGGACAGGCTTTCTGCCAGGCTTGCCATAAGCCTCCCTAGCCGATTTAGAGACGTCAGCCTTCTTCCCTTTTGCCAGTGTTATCTTCAAGGCTTCCTCGGCACATTCCAGCTGTCTCTTCTCCGAGGTTCGCAAGGTTGCATGAGCATAGGTCCGCCTCAGCACCGGCTCCAAGTCCGTCAGGTCCGGGCTGCCGGACGAGGAACCTCTCTGTCGCTTTGCTCGCATTCTGGTCTGGGTCTGGGACTCAGACAGATGAGCTTGTGCTTGGTGCGGGTCAGAGAGTATTCTATTGGTAACATTTCGCTCCTGCCTCACCGCCTCCAGTCTTATCCTCCAGCACTCCGTGATTTCTACAAGAAAATCCTGGAGTTTCGGAATGCCATCCTTGATATCCTTTATCACATTCCTTTGAACTAGAAGGGCCTTTGCTATCTCCTTCAAAAGAATGTTCTTCAACATCGTCGTCTCCTCCTCCTTGGCTTCGTCCGGCTGCTGCCGAAGTGTTTACACTTCGAAAGCCACACAAAAAGGACTTATTTTGGGAGGTATTCCCTTGATGTGACCTAGTGATGCCTCCGATGTCTCCATCACCAGGTCAACCTCAACGTTCTCTATGCCTGATCCGGCATCACCTACCGCCTTGAATGGTGCTGTAAGAGGGGAGGTTTTAATTTCCCCCTTCAGCGTTCCTGGCGTAATGGTCAAAGTTGGAGACCTCAACACCATAGAGCTTCGCATGAAGGCGGCTAGCTCTGTCTCATCATTTGTGTTTGTGGTGGGTTTTGTACACGCCATATGTTAAAAGCACCAGCGCATCGTGCGGCAAGGGGCGGCCTGGAATAGCTAGGAACAGGTATACCCTCGGGGATAAAGCCCCTACCCCAGTTCACCGGGGCCCGACTTCCGTTTACCCAGAACCGGAAACCTGCCAGGGTGACCCCTAGCAAGTCAGGCTGCAATGCAGAGCCCGACCTCTGCATCCATACCGCACTCCCTGACTAAGGACCGAAATGGCTAGCCTCTGACAACACATAGAAGACACCCATCTGAAGTGCGAGGCACACATCAGGCCCTGCAACACAACAAGGGCACTCCCATGGGTCCCCAGTGCGCGCCGGTCGAAGAGAAAGAGGAAATGACAGCCATTTGGGGTCAGAAGAAAGAAGAGGAGGGTAAGTGTAGCCCAGAAAAGACCAAAGACATCGTGCTAGAACCTGAAAGAAAGGAAGAAAGGCCCTAGCTCTAAGAAGAACTGTGAGTAGTCTCACAGCTTGGCTCAGGTACCACAGGGTCGCCCCCCAAAAGGAAGGGGAGACCTCCCTTGTAATCGAAAGCCGACTACCCCTGAGGGCAGAGGTGAACAGTAACAGAAAGATCGATATAGTATTTAAAGAATCCAATAAAAAATTGCTCAACAGTCAAATTTTCAAAATCATACTCATTAATTGTTTCATCTGCACACTCAACGCAGGTCTGCTGCGATGGGGGTTGAATTTTAAATTAGTTTTTGATTAATTTTGCAACTTACTTGAATAGTGAGGCCATATTTTAATATAGACCTGTTATGACACATTCAATAACTCCTTTTAGCGAATTTCCCATAGGGAAGAAGCTATTACCGTAGGTCTCATGGTAAGACTTAAGCCCGGGACCATGTTATTTTTTCGTCTTTAGGTGCCCAGAGTCCAAAAACAATAGTCGTTAAAATTTGTATATATATGTATGTATTATATATTACATATATAAATAAATGTATATATACATTTATATATATATATATATATATATATATATATATATATATATATATATGTCTGTGAACATAATAACTCTTGTAAAAATGGTCCGATCGAGACCAAATTTGGTAGAGACGTGTATTCCTACAACTGCTCTGACGAGTTCGTAAACCATACATATGGGTCAATGGGAACGGGTAGTTTGGGGGGTTTTGTACCCCAAAATGGGGTTTTTTGCGTTTTTCACATGTAATTTTTAAAAATTTCTAATTTTATATTTCACCATTGGAATCAGCTTAAAAAAACTACACAATTAAGTTCCTTAAAGTTTTTCTCTATCTCGGGTAGTTTGGGGGGTGTTGTACCCCAAAATGGGGTTTTTTGCGTTTTTCACATGTAATTTTTAAAAATTTCTAATTTTATTTTTCACCATTGGAATCAGCTTAAAAAAACTACATAATTAAGTTCCTTAAAGTTTTTCTCTATCTCCAACGGTTACCGAGATATTAACAAATCTAAACACAGTACGTTGTATTGTGGGGCTCCAATGTTAATCTTATGGAGGATACAGAAAAATTAATATTTCCCATATTAATCAATATTTTTTTATAAAACTTGATATTTAGCTTCATGTGGTTGAGATCTATCCATTTATGCTTAAAAATCATAGTTTATGTGTTTATCATGGCAGCAATCCTGCATACTCTTTTCCCATATTAATCATATAGGGAATAGGCAAACTCCTTTATTTATGGACAGATGTTGATGAAAGTTGGTATAAATGTTAAGATAAAAATTATTTATGGTAGAAATGACTACTTTCAGTGTTCCTCACAGCAGCTAACCTGCACACTCTTTCCCATGTTAATCTAATGGTGAATAGGCAAATAATAAATAAATAAATAATCTCATGTTTATGGACAGAGTTTTATAAAACTTGTCATATATTATTATTGTTATTATATTATTGATTTGGAAATTCACTGAGTACGCAGTCTGCTGCGACGGGGGTATTTTTACAATCCTAAACTGGGTGTGATAAAAACAAGTCATTTAGTCTATTTGGTTCCAATCAATTCCATACCACTTGAAACCTTTTTTAGTTTCATTTTTCTGTTTTGGGTTAGTTGGTCGAATTTCCAAGTAATATTGAGCAAAATAAAAATCCGGATTTCCATAATCTGCTTCTAATAATCAAACGCAATAATAATTAAACATTATGTAAACATTACCAATAACTTTGATAACTTTGATTTGAAGGAAACCGCCTATCTAATAAGTGGAAATTTTTACTCACAATTACGTTCATCATATTCCAAGTACTTGTCACAGAGTGAGAGTTCTCTCTTCCACGGAGGATCAATCATGTGGTCCAACACCCAACACCGGTGATGCCAAGTGCCATAAGACTTTGGTTGGTTCCGTAAACAAGATTCAGTTAGCCTTAACTCTTCTTGCATCGACATAGCCATTTCTTCATCACTCCTAATAAATAATACGTGAATGTTAATGATCTGGGTTTACATGTTTCAACAAAAATGCTGGTGTCTTCTAACTGATTGACACTAAAATGGGCAGATAGGAAGTAATTTTCATTTTATATCCGTCATATTATTTTTTACATGAAAAAAATCATTTATCCAAGTCCAATGTATAACATGGTTGAATCTCCAACAGAGGGCAGAAGAGTGGACCCCCTAAGAAACGCCCCATATGGTTGCCGTTCTCTATCTTCTATGTTCTTTGGTAATAGCTCTATTTCCTAAAGAAAATTGTTGAAAACAAAAACTTTTGTAAATTAAAAGCAAATTACACCCAGTTTCTAATGTATTTTAGTATAATGTGGATCACCACGATAAAAACATGGATAAGTGTACACAACTAAGTCCACTGGATAGGTACAAAAATTTTTAACTCCATTGACCATGATCTTTTTTTATCCAATGCTTTTGGCTGAAATTTGGCGTTGCAGTTTACAATTAGGCCTAATTGAAAAATAAACTTATTTGCACAATGATAAAATACCCCTGTCGCAGCAGAACTGCGTACTCAGAAAATCTGCAATTCAATAATATTATATGTCAAGTTTTATCAATATCTGTCGATAAAAATATGAGTTAGTTATTTGTCTATACTCCTTAAGATTAACATCGGAGTATTAATTAAAATAATTGTATATAAAATAAAATAAAATAATTGACGATTGCAATGCAATTTTTTTATTGTCATTTTGCAAATAAAGATTATTATTATTATATATATAAATTTTGACGACTATTGTTTTTGGTCTCTAGGCACCTAAAGACGTAAAATAACATGGTCCCTGGCTTAACTTTTGCCATGAAACCTACGGTAATAGCTTCTTCCCAAAATGAAAAATAAGTGCCTTTTTGAGCACGGTAATAAAAAGCTGTTTTCACAGAACCTGTGCATTTCTAAGAATGATCATAAGCATTAATTTTATATCCTTATATTTCTTTTTGCCTTAATATATAATTACTTCAAAGATTTAAGATGCACAAGCACTTCTCTTCGTATGTTCCATAGTGTATATATGTCTGGGTTTGCAGTCAACAGTTTAGCTGACACAGCCAAGACATCCTCGTCTTTCTCTCCTTTCCGCCTCTAGAATAATGAGAACATTAAACAAAAAATGTCACACTATACTATTATTTCTCTTTTAAGAATGAAACATAAAGGTACAAAGATCTCGTAGGACAATCAAAATGTAATTAATGTATGTGTTGTTTATAATGAATAGATTATAAGGGTCAGTGCAGTATTGTGCTGTTAGTAGCAACAGATGCAACATGAAGATTATTAATTACATTTTAATTAAACCCAAGGTGCAATAAACATGAGAGCAAACAGTAACACAATGCATGATTTTTAATATAAAACTCATTTACTTTATGATAAATTATTACAACATAACTACGTCGAATCACGTCCATATGGTATAAGGAACAACCAACTTCATTATGTACAGCAATGCTCTGCAAGGCTAAACTTTAACCGATCAGCAAGTTGTAGACATGGTTTTGACATATCTGCAAAAAACACGCCCCAGGACAATGAAGGTGAGGCAGATGACGACAGCGAGCAGAGTTTCCCATTTGGACGCCGCAGCCGCGTTTGATCTAGCGCTATGCTAAGTAGAACAACAGTTTTCACGACACCAGCTGACACTATGTTCCTCCTGAGACACTGGCGCAATTACGCTTCAAAATGGAAGCGATCTTCTCTCCGACAAAAACATAATACAGACTTTTTAAAACCAATTTAGTTTTATTCTGTGACACTGTTTTATTTTGTTAGTTACATTTTCCAATGTAAAAACTTAATGTAATTTTCAAAAATAAACTTTATCATGTTTTTTCTAAATTTTATAAAATTAGGCAGCATTTTCTAATTTATAATTAAGAATATTTTCGGATTACCGGATTTCGGATTAGCGGGGCTCCACTGTATAACAAAATGGTGTCTTCGTTCAGACCGACGACGCACAAACAGTTCCGAGTTATACATCCGGCTCGGGAACTTTTCTGAAGAAAAACGACATTCATACAAGTTTTTAATGAAAAGCAGTTCAGCATGCGTATTCTGTGTACGGTAATGAAGATGCAAACAATTGCTCATTAGTTTGCGTGTGTAGTCTTTGCTTTCAAAATTTATAAAGCTCGTCTTAATCCTAAGACGAGCTTTATAAATTTTGTTATAATTAATTAATTTTGTTTGTTAATTTTGTTAATTAACCCGGTATCTCAGTTAAGAGAAACTCTACTTTGGTTAGATAGCTATTGTGTGTTTTAGGTTTATGTTACGGTGTCATATGTAATAAGCTGGACTAACCTCAGTTGCCTTTTCATCAGTACTTCTGTTGATTAGGGCAATGGATGTCTGACAAAAAAAATAAACCCTTAAGACATACCATGAAGGAAAGTAAATATCTTCTGTTCCTACTCCAGATTTAGGACTGGCCATCACTTTAGCCAACTCCCTGCTATACTGACTTTTAATTGTATGCCATTTTTGACTTAAATTCTTTAGCGGATAGATTTAACTTTTCTCCTAAGGTCGCAGTTAGTCTTTTCGCTTGTTTATATCCTTATATACTTTGGACTTATCATCCCATATGTTTGACCACAATTACAACACTAGGAATAGAAAAATGTTTAAAGTGTCTCAGCATAGGCTTAAGTATTTCTCTCATCATCTCAATATATTATATGCAATAAATGACTGTCACCTCTAAAAAAATATTGAATCTGTGGCCAAATTCTAAATTCAGTTAAAAGAGTGGCTATTGGAGAAGTATTTTTATTCAGTTGAAGAATTTTTGGAATCTTGTGTATAATGATTATAAAACAGCACCTATTTATTATATACAGTTAAACATTATTAGTTTTATTTTAGATTTAAAATTTTAGTTCCAAGGATTTTTACCTTTTTCAAAATTATAAATTTATTGTTGACTCAATTTACAATTTTACTAATTCACACAATTTTAGGCCTAATGATTTAAACCTTTTTGGGGAACTAACAATTGGATAGAAATCTGCAAAAACGACATAGTAATAATGGCAATACAGCCAATGATAAGTCTTTGCTGACGCATGACCTGCTGGTAACAGTGTAACAGTGCATATCCCTTTCCTGCCACACTACTTGACTGTTTAGTTTTCTTGCCTAGCACTGTGTTAGTGGCTGAGTTTCCTGTGGGTTGCTGTACCCACCCGTTCATTTTTTTATAATCCGTTGATCCATAAACATTGTCATATAATAAAATTACATCACTTAAGGTAACTGTGACTTAAATTATTTTACTTGCATGTCACAGTAATTAATTCTTCATTATGCATTCCTTTTAGCCTTTTATAATAACTTCCTCATTCATATTTTTTAATGGTAAATATTTAGGTTATGGTTTATAAAGGCTCCCATGATTTAAGTTTCACTTAATTTTTTTTAAACAATTTTCTGAAATAGGTGAGATAGGTTTTTGATTTTAGGGAGCCTTCTACTTCTACTAAAGGGATTAACAAAATTGTAGACAAATTTCCTTATAACAAACTGTAAGCCACTTATCATGAAATTTAGAATTTTCTTACTCTTTATATTTCATACATTTATCAAGTCACTTATTAAAGAAAGTTTTGACACATTAATGCTAAACTAGAGAGACCGCAATTATTACAACACTAGCAATAGAAAAAAAAATTTTTCGTCTTGTAAGTGTCTCAGCATAGGTTTAAGTATTTCTCTCATAACCCCAATATATTATATGCAATAAATTACTTTTATCTCTAAAAAAATATTGAATCTTTGACCAAAATTCAAAATGTTTCAGGATTTGATAATTTAACAAGTATCTCACATACGATCTCATTCATGTATCCGAGTGTAAAAGTACCTTAAGTCTTGATAATGTGATGAATGGTCTCACCCTTTCCTCTCACAGCTGAGGGGAGTTTTTGGCGGATGTGAGTGCCACATAAACCACTACCAAGAGAAATTTGTCTATTAAAATAAACATTATAAACTTTGGAGACACCACTTGTCATTAGAACTTTTGAGAACCAAACTGGCAACATACCTTATCAAATACTGCCTTGATGCTTGCTTTATACACCTCAACCTTCTTTGCTCTTTCTCTTTTCTTTATTTCTTCTTGTTCAGCAGTTGTACGTGTTTTAATTCTTCCATGCTGTAAACAGTTAACGATTGAAATATTTGCAATGGAATTTTAAACATTTAAGTATTAACTATAGTTAATACTAAAACTTACAATACAATTCAAATTAAGCATAAACATTAACATCTAAGGCTTGTGACTATGTTGATCATGACATAATAGAAAGATTTTAGAACTTACATTCAATAATAATTAACTCAACTGGTTTAAATTGTATTTAAAAATAAAAACCAAAGAATCCTCATTCATAAATATGAAAAACTAAGATTCTTAAAATTAAGAATCTTAATAGTGGAAATAAAGAATTAAGGAATTAATTGATTAAGAATAATGGCTTATCCATGAATTATTTGTCTAAGACAAATTACAGAATTTTCAGCCATTTTTTCTATAAAAAATTACCTTTACTCAAATTCAACTTCAATGAATTCATAAAATTCTGTCGACTATTTTGGGATAAAAATAGATTTAGACCTAAATTGGAAGATATACGTATAAACAATATCAAAGTGCTTAGTTTAAGCCACCTTTGTCATTCAGATTATATTAGAAATGCAATAAATCTTGATAATCAAATCACAATCTATCATTCTTATTGATCATCAATCATTTATGATCTAATTTCACGGGGTTTGGCTAGCCAATCCAAAAAAATTTGTTCTACTAAAGAGAGTAATCAGAATTGTAGCCTAAGTTACTCGAATAACAAACTGTTAGCCACTTATCATGAAATTTATAATTTTCTTACTCTTTATAATTCATACATTTATCAAGTCACTTATTAAAGAAAGTTTGGACACATTAATACTAAACTAGAAAGACCACAATTACAACACTAGGAATAGAAAAAATGTTGAATGTGTCTCAGCATAGGCTTAAGTATTCCTCTAATCGCCTCAATATATTATATGCAATAAATTACTGTCACCTCTAAAAAAAATATTGAATCTTAGACCAAATTATAAATTCAGTTAAAAGAGTGGCTATTGAAGAATGCTTTTTATTAAGTTGAAGAATTTTTGGAATCTTGCGTATATAAGTTATAACTCAACGGAATCTGACACATTGTACTGTTCTCAAAGAATATGTCAATACAATACATTGTCTATTGTATATTGTCTAATGATTGTAAAACAGCACCTATTTATTATATACAGTTAAACATTATTAGTTTGATTTTAGAAAAAAGTAAAATTTAGTATTAGTAAAATTTCAGTTCCAAGGATTTTTACCTTTTTCTAAATTATAAATTTATTGTTATCTCAATTTACAACTTAACTAATTCACACATTTTTAGGCCTAATGATTTAAACCTTTTTGGGGAACTAACAATTGGATAGAAATCTGCTAAAACGACATAGTACCAATGGCAATACAGCCTATGTTAAGTCTTTGCTGCCGCATGGTAACAGTGCAACAGTGCTCAACCCTTTCCTCAACATTATTTTACTTGAATGTCACACTAATTAATTCTTCATTATGCATTCCTTTTAGCCTTTTATAATAATTTCTCTCATTCATATTTTTAATGGTAAATGTTTAGGTTATGGTTTATAAAGGCTCCCAAGATTTAAGTTTCATTTAATTTTTTATAACACAATTTTCTGAAATAGATGAGATGGGTCTTTGATTTGAGCGAGCCTTTGTACCACTATTTTTCAAAAGCAGCACCACAAGGCATATTATAGACAGTCTGGAAAAATACCGCTTGAAATACCATTGAATAAAAATACCAAATGCCTACAATATAATGGAAACTCTTTTTAACAACACAGCTCCAATGCCATTGACTCCCACCCTCACAAAAGCATCCAGGTCATCTGTGATCAGTGAGACAAGTGTAGTTGTTGCTGAACTTGACACTCCAAAACCATGCTGGGAGGCTGTAAACAATCATTCGACCCAAAGTAGGCCATGATCCTCTTCTGGATAATATTTTCCATGATTTTGCCGGTTGTCGGAATTATCTAGATGGGATGGTAACTCGATGCCAAACTGGTATCTCCCTTTTTATATACTGTGATAGTTCTGGAAATTTTGAGGCAGTCCGGGAAGTTTCCAGATTTCAAGCATCTGTTTATTATGACAGACAAGGGATACGATATTACCTTAACAATCTGCTTCTAAATCCAGGGAGACAATCCGTATATGTTCGGGCTTCTAGAGTTTGAAAAGCTCTTTGTGATCTTTATCACTTCCTCCCCGGTTTTGAGGGGTCCACTCATTAGGAGATGCGTGCACCCACCCCGGTAACAAACCCACCGTGCTGCCATTTCCACCATCTCGGTTTGGTAGATCCATACTATTAACTAGGTCCTTAACTAATTTTATAAAGTAGTGATTGTACTCATCTAGGCTTGTGTCACCTAGTGTCACTGACAGTATAGTCCAGAGCTTGACTAACAGACTTCACAATCTCCAAACTTGAATTTCAATGCAGTTCCTCCTGGAATATTGTTCCGCGTCCTAAAAGCGCACCTCCACACATTTATATGTATTTTAGGTTTTCAGTGGTCAATTCTTCTTCTAACAGTCCTAATAGTTTTGATTATCTTTCAGTCGAAATAATGAGAATTTCTTGAATTTTGTCCTATCGTCTGCTAAAATTTATCCGTATGGTTTTGGATGGATTAATAGCCAGGTCGTTTCAAAAGGAGTATTGATGTTATGATGCCTGAGTGTAATTGTTCAGCTGTGTCATCTGCAAGTAGAAGGGTTGTGTCATCTGTATACATCATGGTTTAAACATGGCTGTCATTGATAAAACTGGGGAGAGCATTTCTAAAGAGGGCGAACAAAAAGAGGCCTAGGACTGTGGTACACCTCTGCTCAGTGTAGATTGCTTGAATCTGTATACATATTTCCTCCCATTAGCATTATTGCACCATTGAATTTCAACGATTTGACTGTATCCTTTAAAGTAGCTGGCCACCCAGTCTTGCCAAGCCTTCTATTCCTAGTTTTAGTCATGACAAAATCATGGCCTAGGCAGTCGAATGCTTTGCTATAGTAAATTGATCTTGTGATGCGAGGGGGGGATGTAATGTGCAGTAGCCTCCATGAGTCATATTTGTGTAATACGCTTAGTCACAAGTTAAATGTTTAAGTTAATCAGTGTTAGTTATATTTGTGACAGAACTCATTTATTGTGTTGAATACCTGATAAATTTAGTTAATATGGCCTCAAAATGTGGTCTTTGTCAGCAAAATACTCGAAGCAAGCCAAATTTTATTTTTATATTTTTAAGCAGTAGGGTACCCTTAGGCACTTTTCACTTATATTAATATTATTCTGAATCTTTCCTACAACACTATTATTATTACTAATTTACAAATTACTATGAACCGCTATTATTACAAATTATATGAATGGAAGTTTTGAAAACCTAATTTTCCAATATTCTTAGAAGCAATACTGAAACCTACCTATTTACAGTAGAACCTCCCATATCCGACCTCTCCTAATAATCAACCGTTCTGTCCATCAGTTTATCTATGTTTCACATGTTCTTGTCGTTGCCGAGCTCGACAAAACTAAAAAGATTTTTTTGATTATGTATAAATATTATTTTTTTCAGCTAATACAAAGATACATAGCTATTTTTTCTTCCTAGGGAATGTGTTTAGTTTGCTCCTCCCGAAAATCTGATTTTTTGGCCGTTCCGACCATGGCCAGGACCTGTTATGGTTGGATATGGGAGGTTCTACTGCTGTTACATTAGAATTTTTCTCATTTTAAATAACTTACTTTTAATACTAGGTCTAATTATCAGTTTCCATCAATTTGTTCTTGAAGATAAAATTATATTTTAGTGATACATAAAAAGGGTACGGTAGTCCATTAACAAAACATTTTTAAGGGTTCCTTTATGTAAGGATGTATAAAGTTCTTATTTTTAATTTTAAAATAACTATTTAATGATATTTAATCATATTTCTATAATTTGTAGTGCTGTAAAATAAATGCTTCATAAATTTGTCATAGAAGAATAATTTTATAACTCGTAATTTCACAAAATGAAAAATTAAAGGTGTTAATTGACAAAATAATATGAATTGTTCATAAGAAAATTTATAATTTGTATTGTTATAGGCTATTAAAATAAACACGTTGTTTGATAATAATGTTATCAATCAATGGAAAATAAATTTTAACATGTTAAAACTAGGTACTGTACCTAAACTAAAAATTAACTATAAACTTAAGCATCAAAATTACATATTTCATATATATTTTGTATTAATATTATTTATATGTAGCCTATTGGTTGAAAAAGTTACAAATTGTTGTTGTACACTATCTTAAAATATTGTAAAATAATAGGAATTGTCTGCAGTAAATATACATTTTTTCATTCATCTTCATAAATACCCGGGTATCTTACATTACTAGCACTAGATAGTTACACTACGCCTAAGTTATATACTACGGTGACTTACCCGTACATACATACATATATTACATACATATACATAAATTTACTTCAACACCTATAGGATAATAAATCCAGAGATCTGTTTTGTTGTAACATATATATATATATATATTGATAACGGTTTACCTAAGTTCTTAAAACTTTAACTTAAAGTATAAAAATGGAAACTACTGTACAAAAAATGTATGTGTGCAGAGCACAGTCTAACAACAGCAATTTGAAAACTGTTCTGCACCTTACTTCTTATCTACAAAATTACATAGGCCTAACATAAGTTATATACTTTAGTATATAAAGGCCATTAGGCCTACTTGTGATTTGTGTTGTTGCTGTATCATAAGGAGGACACACACTGCAACCAGCACAGCAGTCATTCATAGGCCAGCACATTGTGACTGTCGTCCCTACCCCTGACCTGAGAAGTCAGGTCTGTGATGATGGTTATTGTGCCATGGTTATTAACTGTGCCATGGATGATGGTCTGTGCCAGTCAGTGTCTTGCAGGTCGCAGTGCACAGGGTCCCAATTTGATTAATTGTATTTTATTTTTTTTAAGTTTATGAGCTGTGCTGTGATGGTCACAGTGCCCGACATCCAAGAGTTGGGTTTTCTTTTATCCGTATTTTAACCCTAAAGAATTGAGGTGCTCTTTAAGTTGTCTTTCGCCCCTAAGGTTAATATAGACAAAAAAGCTAATAGAGTAAGAAAATTTATAATTTGTAGATTAACGATAACGATAAATTAAGTGATTTTGGAACTGACATACCATTTTTATTGAACTTGAGCGTCTAATTGACGTATAACTTGTTATCAGGGACTAAAAAGTATAAGGATTGGTATGCAATCCAAACGTGATACTATCTGATCAATCTTTGTTATGAATGACATAAAATACACTAGGATCCTTCTCAAAAGCGAACAAAACCCATAATCAGCATTGCTATGTTATAACTGATTTTTGACAAAAGGTAGGTTAATAAAACCATAATAATAACACTAAAGTCATGAGTACGATGCCATGAATGCCATGACGTTTGCAAATAACATTGTGTTGTAAACAGTTTCTGCAGAACATGGCATAGTCAGCTGACGATATATTAGTACTCTTCAGCCACACTCGCCGGTAGCCACGGTTTACACAGTTGTTTGGGATTACACTGAGTATCAAACAAAATTAATTGTATTTAATTCTGGTGGGAAATACGTCACGTCATGGATATGTCTAAAGAGAATGTTTTCTGTTCATTTAAACAGCTGTTTTTATAACCAAACGCAAATTGCCGACACCTATCCCAGAGCTAAAACTAATCCATGTCAGTACCTTCAGCTTCGGTTAGTTAATGGACTCCTCGAATATTGTACGGCGTGTCCGGTACCTTACCGCTTAATTGGCAAAGCCGAAGTCACTTACCTGATTTGAATGAATGAATGGATAGATTTATTTTCATAAAAAAGAATACAAAATACATAGCATTTCTCAGAACTCATTCCCCAGGCACAGGTTCGCTTAAGTGGGAAATATTTCCAATGTTTATGTTTAGAAATGCTATGTATTTTGTATTCTTTTTTATGAAAATAAATCTATCCATTCATTCATATATATATTCTAAATTTTACCCCCACCCATAACTTCTTCTATGAGCAACCCCACCACAGTAAATGTGATCACTAAGTAAGATAAACAAGGAAGATGAAATTGATTAAAAAAGTAAACAGATGCATTAGATTAAATTATAGAAATTGCAACCATACTACAAGGTAGGTATTTAAGCAAAGTATGAATGAGAATTGAGTGTAATATAAAACTTTATTTATTACACATGAAACTTTTTTCTAATTACAAGAGTGAGGGAGGACCTTTTATAGGTTGTGTGAATTGCGAGCATGTGCTTTTTTACGTTTGTCGGTGTAAGAAATTCAACTTCGTTGCCTGTATCACTAATTGAGATGGCTGCAAAAATGTTTGTTAATTTATTGAACGATTTGGGATCTAATCTTGTGTTTGTTTATAAGATTAGATTATTTGAAATGGCGACCATACCACAAGGTGGGTATTTTAAGCCAAGAATGAATGAGGAGTGAATGTTAGATTATTGTGACGCAATCTTGTAGTCTTGTTATTGACTAAATCTTGACTGGTCTTGTTACATGTTCCTTAGACAGGACTGTTAATTAATAGACCAACAGCCAATGGCAACTAAGGGACCTATACAGTTTAACGTAGAATCCGAACCACGGCCTCTGAATTACGAATTAGAGTCTAATTATGAGGATGGTCTTTGCGGATTAACGTAGTATTCAAGATATTAACGTAGATACAGATTTAACACATTAAACGATGACTTGGTCTCTAATAATGTAAAAATACCACTGAAACCCCCTTTAGAATACTTAAATTACTCTATACACAAAAGTTAAGTTGAAAAACGAACAAATACAATAGAAGTAAGAGAAGAGAAAACTTTGGTTAAATTTTTTCTACGAATAACAACCAGCTGATCTCTTATGTACTACTTATTCTACTGTGTATAATCAAACTGAATCACCGGTTTTTTACATGGATATGGCTTAGCTTTGAGGGATGTTGGCGATTTTTTAAGTTGGAAAACATGTAACAGGTTTCTATAGAAACTATAATAGCGCTAGAGCTGTATTGAATTCTTAATATAAATTAATAAGAACAGTTGCTCAGATGAACTAAAACCATTCACTTTAGGCATATCAATGATCTAACCTATTTCCCACAGAGGGAAGTAAATACAAACATGTTTATTAACTGTAGAATCAAAAAGGTCCATAACGATAACATGGGCATTTTGAAGGGCTGTAGGACGAAAACCAAATTTTCACTACTTGAAACCTGCTCCAAAACATTTCTCGCGTGATTAAAAACCCTTACAATGCCCCCAAAGGTCATAAATCCCTGGACAGAAATAAAATGTTGCCCGAAAAGTAGTTATTGGAGCATAATAATAAGATATGCGTACTCAAACTCAAAACTCTTTATTTAAGACAGTCTTAAACTGCATAAAAGCTTTATGAAAGAAGTGTTCCTTGCAGGAATAATTTTAAAATTAAACTTAAAATTTCATAACAAAAACTGTTCGTCAGAGATAGTCGAAATTAGACTAAAAAGTCTTGTATACTGTGGTAAATGTGACAAAAGAAGATTATTATCCCCTTTGTCAAATTTTTCCACGTCTTTTTCAATTTTTAAGGTGGCTGGCAATGCATTGAATAGTTTTGTAAAAGAGGTGGGTTAAAAAAAAGAAGTTTTGTGCTTCGGGATACAAGCCGGTTTCTCAAACCGTAGCAGAGAGGAAGTTGGTTGAATCATGAAAAAGCTCAAAATGTTTCCTGACAAATACTACACGTTTCAAGATATATAAAGATGGAAAAGTAAGGATTCTATTGTCGACAAAAAAGTGGTTTACAAGAAAAGGTGCGGTGCTTCTTAATAATCGTTCGAATCGCTCTCTTTTGTAACTTAAAAACACGTTTTGAATTTTCACATTGAACCCTCAAGATTGCAACAGCGTATGAGAGGTAAAGGAAAACAAAATCCATAGTAAGCCACTAAAAAAACTTCTGAATCCTAAAAAGGTAGCTAAATTTCTCAATAATAAAATGCCATAACTTAGGTTTTTGCAAACGGAATCTACATGAGAAGTGAATTTTAACTGTTTGTTAATCTGTACACCCAAAAACTTGGTTTCTGAGGAAGACGGTATGATATTATTGTTTACAGAAATTGAAAGGGGTGGTGAGCTTTCATTGTTTGTTTTATGAAATGCGATCCGTTTAAGTTTTGTATTGTTGGCGAACAAGTTATTGGAGTAAACCAATGTAGAATTGAACTCTTCGCAAATTTCATCAGCCTCGAGGGCCCGTATGTCTGCCGCAGACAACGACAATGAGGTATCATCCGCAAAAGGCACACCCTACCCCCAGCCTTAGGCACGCAATATGGCAGATCATTAATTCGCGATCATAAACAAAATGAAGACTGGCCCAAGTGCCTGCATGGGGACCCCTGTGGTAATTGGCAGTGAAGACCGATCTTGAACAGTTGTGGGTATCAACATATTGTATTTGAACTGTCTAAGTTCTTCTCGACAGATAAGATTTCATCCAAGAATGAGGTTATAAATAATATTTGAAACATCAGATGGTTGGTCACCGACAGAATCCTTAGAATCCTTTTATATATGTTTTTTTGAACGGACGTTTCTAAATACACTTGCTTGTTTATATTTTGGTCTAAATAAATGTAGCGTGGTTACGCACTGGCATCCGTTTTTTCAGCTGATCCAATGTTGTCTAATATTATTAGCAGAATGAATCCTTTTTGTAATGATAATTTTTATTTAAATCTATTCTGGGATAATATAAACATAGATAAACGGATCCGTTCCTCTCTGGTAAAACATTTAGTAAATTAAAATAACAAAATAAATCCTATGGGTTAGTTCCAGTTCTAACAACATGTTTTCACCTTTAGGCCATGTTCAAGTTAATCATAAATCTCTATATATAAAATTGAATGTATGTCTGTCTGTATGTCCTTTATGCGTTGCCAAACTACTCATCCGATCGCCATGAAATTTTAGGAAGTTGCTCTATATGTGTCCGGGGAGGTTTTAGTGAAAAAATATATTTTCAAAAACCCCATAAGTTTCCATTTTATGGCGTTTTAAATTTCGAATGTTAACCTTATGGAGAGTAAGTTTGTTTACAAATTGTTACAATGAAAACATTTGATATCTTAGCTACAGCTGATTGGTTTACTTTCCATTAGCAACATGCTTTACTATCCAATGCCATCTGAATCATTCATTAATGTAAAACTATGAATTAAATGTGTACTGTAAAAAATGAACAGCTTTATTCACCGCGTTAATAGTTTACGGTTTTGGGGGATTATGTATTTATATTTTCATTTTCTGTCTGATTTAAGTCACGTGTATATATGATAATTACAATGTTAATATTATTACGTTTATTACAATTATCAGCTGTTGTATATCTTTCCTATAAAGGCCGTATTACAGTTAGGTTTGGTTTGGGTTTGGATTCGATTTAAAAATTGTGAATTAATCCTCTCAGATTTATTTGTTTTATAGGAATGTTATTAATATGTTTTATCGTTTTAGTATTGTTATTCTCTATGCCGCGACCCAGGCTATATAATCTTTCACAATGCATGAAGCCGTATTGCGACTTCAGAACATGGCCAATCTTAAAGTTAACATGTGTTTACTGTGAGGCGTTACGAAGTTCGCCGGGTCAGCTAGTGGTAATATAAAATAAACAATATTTAAATCACATATTTTTAAATTGAATACTGTAATTTAAATTTAATAAATTTACATATGTTCTTGGAGAAGTTGGTTAAACATTTTTTGTATCTATATAAATGTATAATGTAATTATGTATTATGGGCATATCATGGATACAAAAGAAGAATATTACATTTGTTCATGGCAAAAAATGGCCCCCAAAACATTATGAACAACCACATAATTAAAAAAAAATCCAATTAAAAAAATCCGAAAATTTATAAAAAAATATATAATTACATTTTTACATTTATATAGATACATAAATTTTTTAAACAAATTCTCAAAGAACATATGTTTATTTATTAAATTGAAATTTTTTAATTTAAACATTTGTTATTTAAATATTGTTTATATTAGGTTATCATTTTATGATTAACTTGAAAATGGCTTAAAGGTCGAAACATGTTTGTTAGAATAAAAAATTCTTATCAAAGGATACTCAGTTGATTTTTTCAATTTTATTTAAATTAACTAAATATTGCATGCCAAAATATCGAATATATCTAATCATAAAATATCGACATTCACTGATTACTTTTTCTTAGATATGAAAATATAATTATGATAACATCTATTATGACATATAGGTTAAGATTATTTGTTTTAAAGCCTAGTTCTAACTTAAATTCAATGTTTTTATATTTATTTATTTTATGAAGGATAAAGTGTTAAGCAATACAATGGTAAACACTTAAAACTGTCAGCAGGACGATCGTTTGGACGCAGCTCAATTGAATCCTCATTTCTCAGAACTTGTTTGATTGTTTTCGTTTTGTGCTGGCACCTTGTTTTCTTAGGTGTGCCGTGTGTGTATACTAACAACCTATCGTCTTTAAAGATTTCTGTGTTTTGTTCAAAAGGAAAGGCGAAGTCTAAGAGTGTCGTGAAGTATCACTTATTACAGATAACATTGACGCGCAACAGGTTAAGAGTGATAATGCTGCGTGCTATTGTTTTTCAACTATGTTTCAACTATCTTATAATACTGTGCAGTACTCGAATGTCTGGATTATATATTGACAATGGTGTAGATCAGACAATTGTTCAACGATTTATGACTAAGCAAGAGAAAAGAGAAGTGGAACATGAAATTTTGAATCTGTTAGGTTTGCAAAATAGACCAAGACCTGTTGCAAATTCGAAAACACTAGGAAGTTCTGCACCGAAATTTCTTCTTGATGTCTATAAATCTCTTCTTGATAATCCTGGAAGCTCCCTCAGTAGAACAACAAGGAGTGAATTTTATCTCAGTGGGCGGGATTTACATGCCATTGATGAAAGTGATGTGATAATGACATTTACCAGCAATAGTAAGATGTTTTACTCAATTTCAATAATCTTAGGCTCTCTTATATATTTTAAGTAAGATTGTGAATTAAAAATATAAAAGACAACTAATTTAAGATTTCAAACCTCAAAATAAGATTACAGTTTTTGAGGAGGCCCTAGGCTAATCCACAATATTTTCACTAATAATAATAATATCCAGCGTCCCGGTTGACCTTGCCAGGCATAGGACCAGTCAAATTTCCTACGATTCTTCAATTTTCCTTTGTAGGCACATCTAATTGATGCTGTCACTCTATCAGTATCAGAAGCAGTAGGCAGAGAAGAGGAAAAAAATGGAGGATTATATTAGGCCGGGCTATGGATTGTTTATGGTCTGGTTGAGAATCAGTCTAGGTGACGTAAAAACGGAGTTCATAATAACACTGATTAAAGATTTTTGACCTTGTTTCTAAATTTTTTTAAACTATTTGAACTGCTACATTTTGTGGTTAAAGTTTAGCACCTGGTAATCTCTAAATTTGACTAGAGCAAACAAATTGGTTGGTTGATTTTTTAGTGCATCATTTTATCCTTCAATTACATAGTTTTTAGCGAATTTCCCATAGGGAAGAAGCTATTACCGTAGGTCTCATGGTAAGACTTAAGCCCGAGACCATGTTATTTTTTCGTCTTTAGGTGCCCAGAGTCCAAAAACAATAGTCGTTAAAATTTTTATATATATATGTATATATATATATATATGTGTCTGTTAACACGATAACTCTCGTAAAAATGGTCCAATCAAGACCAAATTTGGTAGATACGTGTATTCCTACAAGTGCTCGGACGAGTTCGTAAACCAGACATATCGGTTGATGGGAACGGGTAGTTTGGGGGGGTTTTGTTCCCCAAAATGGGGTTTTTTTACGTTTTTCACATGTAATTTTAAAAAATTTATAATTTCACATTTCACCATTAGAATAAGCTTAAAAAACTACACAATTAAGTTCCTTAAAGTTTTTCTCTATCTCCAACGGTTACCGAGATATTAAAAAATCTAAACACAGTACGTTGTATTGTGGGGCTCCATTGTTAATCTTATGGAGGATAGGGAAAAATTAATATTTCCCATATCAATCAATATTTTTGGATAAAACTTGATATTTAGCTTCATGTGGTTGAGATCTATCCATTTATGCTTAAAAATCATAGTTTATGTGTTTATCATGGCAGCAAACCTGCATACTCTTGTCCCATATTAATCATATAGGGAATAGGCAAACTCCTTTATTTATGGACAGATGTTGATGAAAGTTGGTATAGATGTTAAGATAAAAATTATTCATGGTAGAAATGACTTCTTTCAGTGTTCCTCACAGCAGCTAACCTGCACACTCTTTGCCATGTTAATCTAATGGAGAATAGGCAAATAATTCTCATGTTTATGGACATATTTTTATAAAACTTTTCATATATTATTAATATTATTATATTATTGATTTGAAAATTCGCTGAGTACGCAGGCCTGCTGCGACGGGGGTATTTCTACTTAGGGTCCTATTAAACTAAAATATAACTCTAAAACTATTCAGTCTAATTAGAGATCTTAATAGGGGCCTATTAGTAGTATTAATAGGGGTACCTATGGGATTTCTGAAACTTAAATACGTAAGTTAACTTTAATTTATTCCTTTGTAAGATATCCCCGCACACCTTAGCTACAAAATTTTATCAAATAAATTCAAATTAGGTACCTTTTTCCAGTTGTATACACACAAACACATGGTCTCTAACTAACAGTGTTTTGGCATCTGGCATTTGGACCTTAAAACAAAAAAAAAAGCCTGACTATATATATATGTGTGTGTGTGTGTGTGTGTGAGTGAGTGTGTGCGAACACAATAACCCTTGTAAAAATGGTCCGATCAACACTAAAATTTGGTAGAAACGTGAATTCCTACATTTGCTCAGACGAGTGCGTAAACCAGACATATTGGTCAATTGGAACTGGTATGTTGGGAGTATTTTTACTCAAAAATTGGGATTTTTCCCTTTTTTCAGGTTCATCTGGTTAAAAACTACAAAATTTAGTTCCTTAATTTTTTTCTCTATATCCAATGGTTACTGAGATATCAAAAAATCTAAACACAGTAAATTGTATTTTGGGGCTCCAATGCTAATCTTATGCAGGGTAAGGAAAAATTAATATTTCACTTTAGATTTATGTTGTTAAGATCAATCAATTTATGCTTAAAAATCATAGTTTATGTGTTTATGAATGTTTTATGTTTATATGTTTATCATGACAGCTAACCTGCATACTCTTTTCCCCTGTTAATCTGATGTTGAACTTGGTATAAATGGTCCAAATCAAATTTGTTACCGTATGCTAGAAATACCTACTTTCAGTGTTCCTTACAGCAGCAAAGCTGCATATACTCTTTTTTATGTTAATCTAATCTTATAAAGAATAGGCAAATACCTAACTCTCATATTTAGCCTATCATCAGATATTTATAAAACTTGCCATATATTATTATTCATTATTATATTATTGATTTGGAATTTCATTGAGTTCGCAGATCTGCTGCGATAGAGGTATTATTATACTTACTAGGCCTATATATAACATACTGTATTTATTATAAAACATATTTTTCTTTGATGAATGGTAATAATCAATTTTCAAAGAACAATGAGTGATAACATCATGATGGGTAAAGAAGAAATTTATAGCCTTGTTTCTTGAGTTCTTGCTTAGGCCTACAGTATATTCTTGCTTTCCTCTTAATATTTTTCTGAAAATTATGAGAGACTTAATGAATTAGAAATATTAGGTTTTTGAAACCGGGAATATGAAACTTAATATTTCAATTATATTAATAAAAAAAACATCCTCAAAATTAATATTTTACTAAATAGTTTAAATGTTATCTTTTTGCAACTTGATCATAAAATCAATCAGAAATCATAAAATAACATATTAGTGACCATACAAGTAATTAAATACAATAATTTTGGATTTTCAGATAAGCATGTCAGCAGTGTTCGACATGAACGAGGAAAGCGATTGTGGTTTGACGTGTCAGAGATTCCTGTGGGGGAAACCGTTGTCGATGCAGAGTTGCGCTTGTACCAGAACTCTAACTACTCTTTGAATCCCAGTGATAACTTTACTGTTACAATCTACCAACTTCTCATGGAAGATGGGTATGTATTGTTGTGGCTAATCAATATACAGTAGAACTTGGGTAATTCGAACCTCAAGGGACCAGAAAAAAATTTGAATTATCCAAAAATTCGAATTAAAAAAGTTTTTGCATGTGGTTGAAATAAACAATTAAACATCATGTTTTAACATTGTATATTAAAAAAGTTAGGTTAATGAAGATATTATTGATTACAAATCCTAATTTTTGTTAAATGTCGATAATGTGTTTGGAGGGATTCCGAAACTAGCTACTTCAAACTTTTTCAAATCCCTTCTCTACCTCCTTGATCGCCGCTATTTATTCTTGCAACGTCAGAGATTTGTAGGTTCGCTTTGACGAAGCCATCAGACACACGACGTGTTAACATGAACGCAGACGAAGTCACAAATGCCAACACGAAACAAAGACGACGAATATAGGAATAAAACCACCATCAATGATACACGCGGAACTGAACTGCGTTGGCGCCGTGTAGTGAGACTAGAGATGTCAATGTTGTGATTTATGAACAGTAGTGGACTGGTGAGGGGAGGGGGTATAATGTGACCAGTCAACAGCAGGTGTACGTGCTATGAGAAGGATTGGCGGGGGGTGGGTGCGTTGATCTAACTAAAAATAGTCTGAGGACTGGAAGCCCGGACGTCATTTCCTGGAAAATCGCACACAATGACTTGTTCACTTTACAGATTTATGCTGTAAAAACTTCGAATTATCCAAAAAATTATTCGAATTGACCAAGATATTTTAACATTGTTTGCATTCTAGGGACCAAGACAAAATTTCGAATTAAGGAAGTTTTCGAATTACAGAAGTTCGAATTATCCACGTTCCACTGTACCATAATTATTAATTTTTAGTTAATGCTAAAGCCTGAGGCCTTACTGATACTTCTTAATGTTAAACATGAACATGGTAATTTAATAACCTCCTTACTACCGTACATGAATATGGATTCAGCATATCCATAAGCATAATATGCTATTTTAACCCTAGAACTGGCAAAGTCGTAATTCACGACACATTTACAATTCAATATGATGTGACAGGTGGAGGCATCTGTCATCAGTTTAGTCAATTCAGTTTAGTTAGGCGCTAGTGTCTAAACTATGTGACTGTGTTGCTCTCTGGGGGCAAGCAACCGAACCTTCTCTCGTAGTGCACTAGACTGCCACCGGGCAGGTCTATAACCAAGTAAGCGCTTTCTACTCCTATGCACTGAGTGGCTGAACCGGCTAACACGCTATGCTGACGAGCGTAACATTCTAGCCATTCGGAAGTGCTAGGGTTCGAATCCCGACCATGAGCAATCCCAATTTGGCTTTCAAATGTGTGGTAAAGCGGAGAGGGGGGCCCACCTTAAATAAACGGTGGCTGGCATTTGTAGGCTTAATTGGGATTGCAGTGGACACCTTTTTTGCTTTTGTGGTTAGTGGTTGTAAGGGAGGGCATGTTTTATGCTTTTCTTGTTTGAACTTTGATATTTCAAGAAGATATTAGTAATTATTTTTATGTTACAGTTAATAGTAAAAAGCTTGCCACTTCTAGGGTAAAAAGTTTCTGTGGATGTTGATTTCATCATAATACTTAATACAAATCTAAGACTATATAGGTAATACTTATAATTATAGGTAAGTACTAAAAATTTATGGGTGAAAACTAACCTTATACTACCTACCTGCATTGAAAATTAAATTGGCTGGAGAGTTCCAAAGGTTATTTTTAGCTTTTAAACTAATTAACTTAATTTTTTAGCAAATGACCCATATGGAAGAAGCTATTATCGTAGGTCTCATGGCAATACTTAAATCCGGGACCATGTTATTTTTTGTCTTTTAGGTGCCCACAGGCCAAAAACAATAGTCGTTAAAATATATATATATTTTTTTATATATATATATATTATTTATTATATATATATATATGAATATATGTAATTTAAAAAAAAATTCAAACCTTTATCTTTCATCATTAAAATCAGCTTAAAAAACTACACAATTTAGTTCCTTAAAGTTTTTCTCTATCCCCAACAGTTATCGAGATATTAAAAAATCCAAACAAAGTATGTTGTATTTTGGGGCTCAAATCCAATACTATAATACGAGCAAGGTTTGGATTTTCTTTAAATTTTGGAAATAACTAATTCCTGAGTAGAAACTAAGTTCTAGATACGTTCTAGATATGTCCAGGAAAATTCTTGTTTTCTTGTAATATTAAGTTTAAAATCTAAAAATTTAACATTACGCTTATGGAGAATCAAATGTAAACAATAAGTGAATAGAGGTTTTGCGTTAATATTTATTTTATGTATGTAATAAATGAAAAATTATAAAATTACTAAACAATTTGTAAAAACTAAAGGGTAAAATAACTGTGCGAAATAAAAGCAGAGAAAATTATTTCCAAAATCTTTTGTGTTTTGAAAGAAAACGTATTCATTCTATTGCTTGAAGCCACTGTAACAAACCAATTAACTGGTGTAAATTAAATTTATCTTTTG